>BEHA01001159.1:247658-267403 GCA_002897215.1 Eschscholzia californica subsp. californica | reverse complement strand
AGTACCTTCTTCAACTTGGTACCCTCTACTTTTAGAAATACCCGTCCACCAACACCTTATGGTCACATTTCAAAGTGACACTAAAATTTGGTACTTTTTCAATTTTTAGAGAGTGAATGTGAAGGAAAGAAAAAGAGATCTAATATCCTCTATAAAAGTGGGAAAATATGTATCTGTCCACTGATGATGTCAGAAAGTGATTTTCCAAATTATCATAGAAAATTCATTTTTTAATACTTGAAAAACCGACCTTCCTCTACTGCGGTGATGACTCGAATCGAAAAGTACTTGTAAAGGCACTTTGATGCTCAAATTAGTTTAGTGCTCGTGGTTAAAAAAGTAATTCAGTCTTCATGTTGGGACAAACCTGCTATGCTTATAAAGGTTTGGATGTGGTGGTAAAATACTGGCTTGAATGCTTCATGATAGCCCAATGGCCTGATCGTTAAGGTAATTGGCCATGTGTGTATCTTCTAACATGATCATATCTTCTAGTAATAACAGTGTGTGTAAGCGAATCTTTCACTACTGATACTCCGTGCAAACCTCTTCGCCTAAGTGGTTAGAGAGAGAGAGATGAGAAAATTTTCTTTTTTTAAGGTCACCGGCTGGAAATTTTTTCGGCCGGCGACCTTCGTCAGAGAAGAGAGTTGAGTTGGAGAAGAGAGTGGTGAGTTGGAGAGAGAGAGAAGTGAGTCGGATAGAGAGAGAGAGAGGTGAGTTGGAGAGAGAGGTGACGTGGAGAGAGGTAAGTGGTGGAGAGGGAAGTGAGGTGGAATTTATGTTTTCTTTTTAATATTTATTGGAAGGGTAGTTAGGACATTTACATAAAAAAAAAGGGGTCATAATTGAATTTACAGAAAATAGGGAGTCATAAAGGAAGCTGGTCACAAAGTAGGGGGCCAAATAGGAATTAACTCTTATTTTTAAGTTTATGGAGTGTTGCATTGGAGATGTCTTTTGAATTTAGGATCTCAACATTGACATCTAGGAAAAAGAAACTCAATTGAACCTTGACACATAAGACAATTTGAGTTTTTTTTGTTTATTTTGCATTGGAGATGCTCTTAGATGAGAGGACACAAACTTACAAGGCTCACATTTTTTTGGTACGTTGCACTTCTGAGTATGTATTTTTCTATAGTATCGATAACTGCCTCTGGAAATACATTTTGATCAAGACTTACTCTATCAGTCGCGACCTACTTCAGAGATAGAAATATTTTTCAAATACAAAAGTTCAGTGTCCCCCACGACTTGGTCAATTAGTCAGGCTACTTTTCGTTTGTGTAAAATTTTGTCCATGGGTACAATAAACATATAAACTAATTTGCCAACAATTCTTGATTAGACTCTTTCTCCTTAAGGATTAAGAGTTCGAGGCACGCTGACAATTCAAAAAAAGATAAACTAATTTGAAAGTCGTCGAAACTAGCCTATTAAAACACTATGACTACCTATTTTCTTTGTGCTTAATGATTAAATAGCTATAGTAGTCCCACCAGTGCAATATACAACAAATGAAATATAATATTTTATTAGGAATCTTTAGGTGTTTACTTCTTATATATTGTTTGATATTATTTTTGGATTGGACAAATTCACAAATTAGCTCATTTTCTTTTTGTTGAAGATAGAAATGAGTTCGTTGATAGGCCGATGTCGTTCGTCATAGTTAATTTTAAATAAAACATAAAACAAATATCATTAATTTTAGTACATTACCAATATAAACAAATGACTTATTCGCATTGATTCATAATTTAACCAAATATTGACTTATAAATCAATAAAGAAAAAAAAAATCACAGTTATCAAATGCATTTAAATCCCTTTCAACAACAAAAAAAAATACATTTGAATCAAATCAAAACTGGAACAAGAACATTTTCAAGAATTATTTCCTCAATTCATGAAAATTAATCACAAAAAATTTGACAAATAATCAAACAAATTCCTTGATTGTCTTTTACTAAAAAAAAAAACTAACTAATATGAACCCACTTCCCCTTACTGGGAACTCCTGAATGCACCACAAATAAAAGATAATACCCAGGAGGTGCAACAAATAACGTGGCCGGAGCATTAACTCCGATTACATAATTCCTACCGGAAATCTGACACGGTTTACCGGAATCCAAAACCATCAATCTTTGATTCATTGAGAAAGAATGTGTAGTGAATGATGGTGCCACCATTGTCACATATATTTTCTCCAACTCAACACTCTTCTTTAATTTAAATCCAATTTGGAACCGATTCTTATATGTAATTTCGGTTCCAGGTTTGACCCAATTAATCTGAGGCCGAGCAATTCTTGAACTAAAATAAGGTGGATAAAAGGCTTCTAGGCTTAATTCAGTTGGATAAAGCTCAGTAAAATTGTAATTGGAATTAGGGTTACTACCACCAACTAAAACACGCCCATCAGACATCAATTGAGCAGTTGAATGATACATTCGAGCGATTTTCGATGGGTTTAATACCTCGAATCTACTTGAATTTTCGATAATTTGTAAATCCGGTTTATAAAGAACCGGGTTGAAAACCGGGTCTCTAGCAATATACCAACCAGCAGTACCATTTTTAGCTCCATTTATAATCAAAACTTCACCATTTGGTAATAAAATCATATCACCCATGACTCTATTAATCGGCATTTCCTCCATTACCCATTTGGGATCTTCCGAAGTTATAATCATCCTACCACAAGAGCTAGAAGCGGGTAAAAACGTCCCGTTATTAGCGAAAAGAAAAGAATCGGGTCTTGACCCACCACAGATAAAAACCTCAGCATCTGGTAAACCAGTGCTTGTGTTTACCAATCCAAGATTCAATGGTAAAAGAACCGAAGAACCGGTGCTAGGGTAGTTCCGGGAAACTTCGCCCGGCATTACCGGGTACTCTCTCAAAACCCTAGTGTTTTCATAATCAAGTAATATTGATCTAGTATTAGCAAATATGAAAAGATTTCCATCTGGTGATAAATGAAGAAATGGGTATAAGTTATTCTCAACTATATCAGAAGTTTCTTTAAGAAAAGGAAGATCAAAGACTTTATAATCTAATTTTGATGAACTCTTAGGAATAAATTCATAACTAAATTGTCCTCTACCACCAACAACAATAATTTTCCCATTAGGTAAAATTTGGTTAGAAGCATACCATCTAGGAACAACTAGTCCTTCTTCATCTTCCATCCAATCACAATCCAAACAAGGTTGAAAGAATCGAACAACTCGTTCCCCATCGTTAAACCCACCACTTTGAACTAGTACTCCATCCGAAGCAAGTGAACCCGAAGAACACCAAGTATCGGTTAAAACGGTAAGAGGACGGACGTTTCGATTATTAGGGTTGAATTCAATAGAATGAGCATAACAATCATCTTGAAGAGGTTGGTTTAGGTCAAGTTTTTTGCATTTTTGATTTGGTAATGTAATATTTGATGGACCAAAATCAGTTCTATCAAATGCTATAATTCTATCATTTGGTAATAATGCTATATGCATTGCTGAAATTCCAATACTTTTCTTTAATAACTTCCATCTCCCTTTGAAAGGTTGGCTTCTAAGAGTACTACTTTGGCTCTTGGTGCTAGTTACAATAATGAAGAAAGAAAATATTATCAAAAGAATGATTTGGGAGGATTTTGCTTCCATGGGGTTATTACTTTTGTAAATCTTGCTCATGAATACAATTTCTTAAATATCTATATATATATATATATAGAGAGAGAGAGAGAGAGAGAGAAACTTATAGTACTAAATAGACAAACAAAAAGTAGTTAGAAGATTCAATTGGCTGTTGATGACTAATACCATGCAAAGTATAGTTATTTTTTTTTACTCCATGAACTTCTTATTTATTTCCTTTGTTTTATTCATGTTTTGTTGACTTCAATTCATCAAACTCTCTCTCTCTCTCTCTCAATCTATGCCCGACACATCAGTCCGCAGGATTAGGCTGGGAGGAGTGTGGGGCATAGCATCAGGGCTCGTGTTAAAAAAGTTAAAAAAAAATTTGAAATGTCAAACACACTTGAGGGGTCATTTGGTGTCTGGAACCAACTTCCTAAACACTCAGTTCAACAAAAAAAAAAACTTCCTAAACACTCTAACTAAAGGTTAATTTCTAACTCAATGGCAATAGGTAAAAAAAAATTATTTACAGTTTTGGGGTAAAAAAAATTTAGGGAGATTTTGACATTGATCCACACTTTTATATCGATATTAGAACTATACCCTCGTTTTTTAAAAAATTTGATTTACACCCCCACGTAAACGGAAAACGTTAAATGTCAGTTCATGACACAAATGCCCTTATGTATGATTTGACATTGGTCCCGACTTTTATATCGATATTAGGACTACACTCTTGTTTTTTAAAACTTTTGATTTATACCCCTAAGTGGACGGAAAACGTTAGTTTCTAGTTTAATTTCGGTTGTGTGAATCACACATGTGAATCAGGAAAAAAAAAAATACTCTTATTTACAATTTAATTTCTTTCTCAATACCTTCTTCTTCTATAACTTCATCAAGCACAGACAACCATTCGCTTTCATCGACTCCCAACATCCCTGCACAACTCTAAGCACAATTTTTATCTTCACAAGCCACCATCACAACCATCATCAACCTTAAGGGGTTTAATCAGTTATCAAAGTTGTATGCATTCTTTGGTTGATTAGTGATAATTGAGTTAGAGGTCAGCTCATAGAAGAAATTAAATTTAAGAGTTGATTAAGCAGATGATGATGATGTTGGCGGTGGTGGTGGCGGTAATAGCCGAAGATCACCATGATTTCAAGACAACCTCATTATGGTCCATGTTTTTTAACGAGGTGACTCCATTTTGAGATGTACAAGTTGTTCATACTTCGGTCCGTGTTTTTGAAATGAGATGACTCCATTTTAGGACGTAAGTTGTTGATACCTCTTTTCACAAAATTTCGCAAAATTATTATCTGGGTAGTGCTGATAATGATGGACTTTAGATGATGAAGATTATAAGACTCATTATCAAGAAAATTAGTTCAAGCAGTTTGTGAAGATTAAGATTGTGACGATTGTTGCGTAGGTAGGAGAAGATGACGAAGATGATGATGATGGTGGCGGTAGTCGATGAAGGGAATAGTTGTCTGTGGTTGATGAAGTTGATGAACGGAAGAAAAAAGAAGAAGGTATTGAAATGAAAATGAAAATGTAAATAAGGGCATTTTTGTCCCAATTCCCACGACTTACATTTACCTAGAAATTAACGTTTTTTGTCCATGTGGGGGTATAAATCAAAAGTTTTATAAAATGGAGATGTGGTCCTAATATCGATATAAAAGTGGGGGTTGATGTCAAAAGCATACATAAGGGCATTTTTGTCCTGATTCACAGAACTGACATTTAACTAGAAATAAAAGTGTTAGAAAAACGGGGTGTAGTCCTAATAGCGATATAAAAGTAGGAGTCAGTGTCAAAATCTCCCAAAAAATTTCTACTTCCAAAAATTTGGGTGAAATTTTGATTTATTTCTTCTAGGAGTCCAACATTACTTATTCTCCTCACACAAGAAAGGGTCGGGCAAATTTTCGTCGCTCACGATCCTTGCTAGCGTGAAGAGAAGAAGTGGTAGCAAAGACTTGGAGAAAAAAAAACACATTTTTCACACAAACAGTTTTGTATCTCCTAAATTTGTTTTGTTTCCCTAAAAATGGACAAAATTTTACCAACATGTACCTTAAAAGGTGAAGCTTAGGATCCCATAATGTGTAGTGCCTCGAGAGATTGAAGGAACCTACCTAAGACTTCATAATTTGATTATGGCCTAAAAAACTTCAATTGGATCATTTTATCACCCACACTAACATGCAACAAAGAAAAACATGCATATAGTTATAATTTAGCATTCTGACACATTTTTCACATCTAATCTAAACTTGTTAAATCTCATCAGCTGTATGGTTAAGATTGATTGGTTCCATAAATGTAGAAAAACAGGTATATAAATGCATGCCCAACCGGTTGTACCCATTTGATGAGAAAGATAGTATAATGGACCCCTGAGGATTTAAAAATCCAACTAATTTTTTATCATTCCAGATGGATTTATGGAACAAAAAGCATCTTATTAGAACAATATTTCGTGCACCCACTTTCAATCAAAATGCTTTATTTTATTTTATTTGTGATTTTCCTTTGGTACAAGATGACTAAGGATAGTCTTTTTCATAAATCAAAAGTAAGTTTGGAATTTAATTTTATGCTTTACACCGATTTCAAATAACTTTTAGCAATTCGTAATCGCATGCACTAAAGCGGTAAGGCATCTCTATTTACAAAGTATTAGGAATAAAAGGGAAAGAAATGAAAAGACTTCCAACTAAGCTTTTCTTAAGTGGATGAATTCAACAATCACATGAACAAGATCTGGAGTGGTTCGACGAGATATGGTTTGATGAATCAGATTGATCCGCAGTCCATAGATATCTTGTCTCTATATCTCTTTGATAAGTTATGTTAGGCATATGGAGGGGGCAAAGTCGGAGATGGTAAAAAAAGAGCGGTTTTATAAAATTAAAAAGAACAATCGATACAAGAAATATACCAAGATGGCAGTGTTCGTGTAGAAAAGGGGGCGCTTAGCCAATAGTGATAAAAGAAATGTTAAATGCACCTACCACTTTTGTTACACACTCACATCAAACCTAATTTTTGTCCCACAATTAGGACATGCTGAGTGTATATAATTTTATAAAAAATGAGTGTGTATAAAATTTCCCTAATGACAAATGATCTACACTTTTCCTCAGTTCCCGCAGCCCAGGACCAGACTGAACCCACGCCCAAGCCCAAGAAACCCCGTAAGCCCAAGAACAACCATAAGCCCAAGACATTTAAAGTTCTGAACGTTGGGCTGGCATTCTAAATCGAGTAGAATGTTAGCAAATTTCTTATGGGCTTTTCATCCATCCTCGGAAGAGCAATTGAGCAGTACATATATTTTAAAGGCACTGATGTTACCTTGAGCACCATAAGTTTCTACACCTAAAGCAGTGTTTGTTTTCTCACTTCTGTTAGATCTAAAATCTGACTCTAGGTCTGAATTAACTCGAGTTGGACCCATCTGACGGCTAATTGAGTTTTGGTAACCATAAATTTCTACAACTAAAGTAGCATTTATGTTCTCACTCAAGTTACATCTAAAATCTGACTCAGAGGTCTAAATTAACTCTCATGTTTTCATTTTTTTGTTATCTTGTCGAACTCCTTTGAATAGCTAATTCGGTTTGCTCCGAATGGTTAGTTCGGTTGGGTCCGAATGATTAATTCGGTTTGCTCTGAATGGCTAATTCAGTTCTCTTAGGGTATGTTTGATATCTCCTATTTCCATGAAAATAGGTATTTCCACCGTTTGATACGAAGTATAATTCCATGGCTTTAATTCCCTGGAGAATCTATTTCCATAAAATAGTCCACTTTTAATTCCTTGCTCCACCCTAGGATTTAGTTTTTGTGGAAAGTTAGAATCAAAATATAAATATTTTAATATATTCAAATACTTGAAACTCAATATGAATTTTTGGGTTTATAGCCCAAAAAACAGGTCCTAATAGGAGATATAGTCCTCTCTAATCCTATAAAGGATTTCAAAACCAAAAAAATAATATAAATGGATATCTAGTCCATTTGGTCTCATCTAGAGAGAAACCCCAGATCCCTAGTATTCTTAGTAATTCATAATACCAAATATAACCTTATATATATATTAAACTCAATTCCGTTTTGATCAAATTCACTAATATTCTGTTTCCTTTTTTATCTCTCCAATCACCATCTTAATAACCGAAACATGATCTTCATTTATAATCAAAATGGAAAATCCACAATTGTTTCTCTTTTTAAAACCGAAACTTTTTATATTTGTTCTTATTGTGAAGAAGCTTCGTATATCATTATAATTCAATACACAAGCTCAGAACTCCATTTCCATTTATATCTCTTCATATCAAGTTTATTTTCAAGATCTACAGTTTCATCTTATTATAAGGTAAGAAACCATCTTTCAAATTTGTGTTTTCGCTTAACATCTTCTAAGATTTATATGATTTTGTTTATAAATGGTTGTAATCACTGTATCATCGAATCATCATATTATTTCGTTAGATTTAGTTTTTCTATTGATTATAAATCGTTTTAATTATTTACAAACCAGATTTTGATCTCTTTCTAAAACCAAAACATCATTCATTCTCTTTTTCATACAGAATATTTCAAATATGTAATTTAGGAGTTTGATTTTCTGATATTAGGTTTTTGATTTTCTAACATTTCTTCACATCAGAAATTTGCATCCGTATAGTTTTTGATCCAGATAATATTTCGTACGGTTTCTCTTAACAGAATGTACATTATAAGTAATTCGTATTAAATTTTACATACTTTAAAGTACATTACGTCAATTTCGGCCGTACTTCAACTGTATAACAGAATGTAAAATATATGTAATCTGTTAACAGTTATACATACTTTAGCAGCCTTATTTAAAAAAAAATGTTTAATTATTCATAAAGTACGTATAATTGCGTAATTTCTGAAACAGTACCTGTAATTTATATCAAATTACACATATTTGTGTAATATTACAGTGTCAATGTGATTCAAACTAAAATACTATTTATCTCCAACACATGTTGAAGTTTATCAAACATTATGGATAATTTATTCATTGTTTAATGTCGTTTATGATAAATTATATATTTTTCTAACTAATGTATATGTTTTTTTTCTTGTAGTAAACTAGCACTGATAGAATTTCCTACAGAATCATCACATAAACTATAGAAGTATAAATTACGATGAAGAAGATTGTTTCTATAATCCTGTTTGGACAACTGAGTCTTATGTGAAGACTTACAAGGAACACATAAGCTCTGCCCTAACTTTGATGAACCACGTACATTTAATGAAGGGTAAGAAACACTACCATGTTTGATTCGCCGTAGACCTGGAAGACCAAAGACAGTAAGGATCCAGAGCTCGGACAACATTCCAACGGAGTTTGCTTTTAAGTTACCTAGTCTACTATGTTCTTTTCATTTACAATAAAACACAGATTATTGTTCAATAAAATTCCATTTCAGTCGTATAAAGGTTGTGTTATTTACTATACAGTATAAATAATTTATGATAAATCACATACTTTATAACAAAAAACATGATTTCAGATTTACATTTTCTAACATGTTACCATAATTTATGGTACATAATGGACATGTACGCGTAAAAAACAAGTAATTTATGTCAGAAACTAATCTAAGTATTCAATGGTACATAATGGACATGACACACATACATATGATAAATTACGTTGTATACATGACAAAATGATGGTTTCTTCGTCATAAATAACACATTATTTACGAACTTGTTTCATAATTTGTATTGGGGAATTTGACCAAAACTCTCTAAGAAATTATGACTTTGGTTAAAAAAGATTCATCAAAGTTTTTTAGGCTTCACCTCCCTGGTGGCAATTAGGTAATTTTCTATGATAGTGAAAAGACCAACCTAACCCTAGGTTACTCCATCTTCTCTCTTAGATTCATTTTTATAGTTTTGGGCAACTTTACCCAAAAGATTTTACACCTACAGGATTCGAACTACGCGTTACTTGATTGAAAACCTAATCGATTAGTCAAGGTTAGTCCATCTTCTCTCTAGATCTTTGCGTTTTTAATCTATACTGAATTCTTCTTATACAATTTAACCGTTTCGGGCATCTTTTGGTTCTTAGATTCATATTGGGGATTGAGGATAATTTCAGAAATTCTTTCTAGGGTTTCAGGATGGTTTAATCTACTGAGTTGTTCATGTTCGAATTGATTCGATTTTCAGGTTTTTGTGTATCTTTTGATTATTGAATTCGTATTGAGGATGTTAAATTGCAGATTTATTTTTAAGGGTTTTTCAAGGTAATTTTCATATGGTATCTGATGATCTCATATTCCGACATTTTTCGTTTAAATGATGCACAAGAGCTGCTCGACGAAATGCTTCAATGAGCTTGCAAGCACTTTGCACTGCCTTGCAAACACTTTGCACTGCTTTGCAAAGCCTTTCATTGCCTTGCAGACACCTTGCAAAGCCTTGCAGACACCACTACCTTGCAAACACCTTGCACTGCCTTGCAAACACCTTGTTTAGTTTAATTTATGTTCTATAATTAGACAATCCTACAATATCTTTGTAAGGTTTATAATCTCTTGACTAACCATAAAATTATTTTGATGGACAGTATGAGTAAAGCAGAAACAAACAAAAAACGAAAGGGATCAAAAGCTAAAGCGGTCGTAGAAAGAAAATTATCAATTCGGAGATGATAATTACTATTGATCGCAAAAGGAAAAAAATTTGAATTTGCCTCTTGGATATGAATATTTTGATGAATTGTTGAATATTTTGATGAATGAATGAATATTTGTGTAATATTTTGTGGATCGGCCGCTCATATTGTCTTTATATGTTTTGAATAGATTGCAAACTCCTTGCAGTGTCTTGCAAAGTGATTGCAGTATCTTGCAAACACCTTGCATAGCCTTGCAAAGTACTTGCATAGCCTTTCAAAGTACTTGCAATGTCTTCTAAAGTTACATATTTTTGTATGAATTGTTTTGAAAATTTCTTCAAAAAAACGGGGGCTCCGCCCCCGAACCGCCGTAAAAGAACGTCAACAACATTTGCAATATAAATGTCGAACTCTTAAAGTTACATTTTTATTCATTTAATTATTTTTTTGAATAAATTATAAAGTTACATATTTTCATATGAATTGCTTTGAAAATTTCTTCACAAATACGGGGGCTCCGCCGTCGAACTCCAGTAAATAGAAGGTCGACAACAATTATGATATAAAGATACAGGTAAATTTTTTCAAAAATACTCCGCTCCCGAACCCCCATAAAAAGAAGACGAAAATAATGTGAATAGAGTTCATGGTTATTTCAAGTGATTTTGATCAATCCTGAGAAAGATTTCCAAAGCTTTCGCTCTAGCTTAGAAGGCTTTTGCAAACACCTTGCATAGCCTTGCAAAACACCTTGCGTAGCCTTGGAAACACCTTGCATAACCTTTCTGACACCCTGCATAGCCTTGCAAACACCTTGCATAGCCTTGCAAACACCTTGCAGAGCCTTGCAAGTTGTTTCTAAATTGGTTTTTGAATTGATTAAACACAAAATTTGTTACAAATGATTATATTTTTGCCTATCAGATAAAAATTATGAAGAAAATTTAGTTAAATCCTTCAAAAACAATTACAAACTCGTTTAACACACAACAAGAAATTAGAATCTCTCTAGAATACTTTACCAAAAACTAGCTAAAACCCCTAAAAGTTCATAATAGTCATCTTATAAGCTCTAGCACCATCTTTCTGCATTTCTTCAAAAACTTAGAAAGCTTTCATGAAATTCTCAATATGAACATAATCACCTATCATGATTGTCCAAGAAGAAGCATTTCTCACAGGCATTTCATCAAACACCTTCTTAGCTATTTCAACCAACCCAAATCTTGTATAAACAACTAACCTTGCATCCCGAGCAATGACATTTCTTTCAAACATTTTATCAAACGCATTCCTTGCATCAACTATACATACCTCTACATCATCCACACAAATCCAACAAAGAAGTATGAACATAAACATCAAAACTAGCATTGTATAACCAATTTTCATGGAATTCTCAATTTTTAATGAACCAACCCAAATCCAACTTCTTAGCATTTTCCATTATTGTTAATCAGATTGAAATTGTGAAGAAATTTTATTTGGATCCTTCTGAAATCCTAACAAACTTGTTTAACATAAAATTGAAACTTCTCTCTCTAGAATGAATTAATACTAGCTAAAAACCCTAACATTTTTTGTTCAAACAACGAGCTATTTCAAACTCATATGACCTAAATCTAAAACGAATCAATGATTTGCTAGCTAAATCATAAATTTTCAGCTCAACATAAGTTCTCCAATTTGCTCCATCGACTGCGTTTCTTCTCGGTACTTAAGAAATTGTATTTTTAGTTTTAAACGTAATTAGTTATTTAAGTAGGGGCAATTACGTCATTAAAATATGAGCTGAATTTGAAATTGTCCTTGAAGAGTATTTTAAAAAGTTATGTGGTGCCTAGAAAGACAATTTCTTAACTTGTCCTTTTAACAAAAGATTTCATGAAATTGGGCCTTCCGCCCAATTTCCTGATTTGTATTCGATGTGTGTTTATGTACGAGTAAAAACGAAAGTTAAGTGAGAGAAAGTTGATATATATGTTTTGAATATTAACCCCCAAATCACGCTAATTGATCTCAGAAAATATTCTCTTTCCAAATCTGAAAGTTAAGTGAGAGAAAGTGATATATAGATTTGGTTTCCAAATCTGAAAGGATGAGAGAGAAAATCTGTTTTGGAAAATATCTGTTTTCCAAATCTATTTTGAAAAATATCCTTGATCTGTTACTTCCTATTAAAACCCCCAAATCACGTCCAAATCTTGCATTTCCAGATTCTTTCCGCCCCCAAATTAAAAACCCGCGAAATATGGAGGTAGGACATTGACGGACTCTGTTTTAGAAAGTGAGGGTTTTTATGTCCATATGGTAAAAGGACTAAAAATCCATTTTTTTGGGAAGATTGAATCCTAAACCCTTTTTGAAAATTATTTTGGACAATATACCCATGGACCCTTGTTTGAAACTAAAGTGCCTAAGTCAAATAGAACTAATAAGGTTGTATATTGTATTTGATATCAGAGAAATAATTCCATAGAAATAAAAGAGTTCCATGGAAAGTCTTCCACAAAATTATTTTGTGGAAATAAGAGTTCTTTCGTTTGGTAATCATTTATTCTTCCACAAAATTATTTCGTGAAATCTTTGTTGACGAAGATACATTAATGGAGACCCACTTAATATTTATCGCCATAGATGTTCAAAATGACATTTTGACTTCATAAGGGTAAATAAAGACTCTTAATTGAATATTACCTTCGTAGAAGTTAATTGCCAACCAAATTACAGAGTCGGTAATTCCACAGAATAATAAATTATTACCAAACGAAAGAACTCTTATTTCCACGAAATAATTTTGTGGAAGACTTTCCATGGAACTCTTTTATTTCTATGGAATTATTTCTCTGATATCAAATACAACCTTAGTTCTATTTGACTTAGCCACTTTAGTTTCAAACAATGAGACAAAAAAAAAACTAAGTGAAACATTGCTTTCCAAGAGAGAAACACACTTACCTCACACACACCTACAATTACAAAATCATTACATTCTTCACTAACTTGCTATATTATCATTATAAGAAAATATCTTGGTCTCCATTAATGTCTCTTCATCAACAAAGATTTCACTCTTAAATAGGTGAACAAAAATTCACTTTCCAAGAAAAGAAGGTTTCCAAATGAGAAATCATCTTATTCACACAAAATTTCCTCAGTACTTCTCACATCAATGTCCAATTAAAACAACAACCCCCACCTTTATTGTATTGAAAGGCTACTTCATTTCAATGATCAGTCTAGCTTAAAATAATAGTTTGGGAATAATTGTGTGAAAATAATAGTTTGAGATAATTGTTCTCGCACCAAGATATTGTGAATCAAAGGTAAATTTATTTATGTGGTGAACAATTATATATAGAGGTTTACAATGAAGAAGTTTATATAAGAGAGGAAACTAAAACTAGGAAGTATAATTACATGTATGGAAATAACCTAAATCTAATTACAAATAGAAGGAAGTAAATCTTTTGTCTTCATTCTTCTTTCTATGTTAGAGATTGTTGGTTGGATTTGAGAGGCATTATTGCCAATAGCCTAATTAGGTCATTAAGCTATCCATCATTAAAAAATTTCAAGCACCATGAGTAAACCTTAAATAGTTTTTTGTAATGAATAAAATCTTTTTGGGTTTCATTGCTTAAATAATTAAGAAATAAAAACAAGATATAAAGAACCCTAAAGATTTACAAGCACCATGAGTAAAAATATTATTGCTTAACAACTAACAAGATTATAAAGCCATAAACTTTTACATGAAAAAAGTATAAGTTGAAAAGAAAGAATCAAAAAGTTGAAGTACTTTCATGCTAAAGAAGTAAACAAGTGTCTTGTTTTCAGAAGAGTCAAGTTTCAGATCTCAACCACACTTTCTCTCTCAAGATTGAAGAAACCCTTGAGAAACACTCAGATCTGAAAAAGTAACAAACAAAAAAACAACAGATCAGATCAGATCCTTAAAGCCATCATGACTACAATATCTCCAATGATGAAACCATCATTATGTTTTTAAAACATAGTATAATAGAGTAATGATTAATACCTTTATGATTTAGTCAGATAAAGAAAAACAGTCAAACATTTTTCATCATTACACCAATCTGCTCCTGAAGAACCAACCTTTTTAATGTCTTTCTTAAAAGAAACCCTAAGTTCATGAGTACCCAAAACTCACAATTAGATCTGCTGCATTAGAAAGCAAGATATATAGAGAGAGACTGGTTTAAAACAGATACCAAGACCATCTCTTATACTGTTTCTCTCTCTAGAAATAAAAACTACAACCATGAAGAGATATCATTAGGGTTAGTTAAATTTAAGTTAGAAAAACAAGAGATTCCATAACATTTAAAAGTACCCAATATTAAAACTTACCATTAGATCTCATGCATGAGATACCTATATATAGAGAGAGAGAGAGAGAATTAACATCAAGGTTCATTATAATGGAAGCTTTAATTGGGGGGAATGAAGCCTGGTCCGACGACGATAAACCAGATAATCTCTTCTGTTATATCTCTCTCTCTCTTTAGAAAGATTAAACAATGAAGAGATCAATCGTTAGGGTTTACTAGCCTCGAGCCAGACAACAGTCCCCTCAAAAAAGAAAACTTCCCCACCATTTTCTTCTCCAACTTCTCCTCTCTCTCTCTCTCTCTCTCTCTCTCTCTCTCTCTCTCTCTGATCTCTCATGAAAGTCGAGCAACTTTCTCTCCCTAAATAGGGAGAGGAGAAATGTTGTGAGAATGAAGGGGGAATGATTTGGTGGTGTTATAAAAGAGCAAAAGAGGGTAGGGGCAAAGAAGGAAGAGAGAGACACAAAACCCTAACAGATGGTACCCAGACCTAGAAATGACCACGTCTCCCTATTTTTTCTCTCTAAATAGCTACCGTTAGATTCTGTAATTTCAATCATGGTATAATCATTACTGTTCATCATTAAAGTGAATGTTTTTGAAACCCTAAAATTTGACGGTTTAATTATGAGCCGTTGGATCCAGAAACTTTGATGGCTATTATCCAACAGAGGAAAACACAAAGAATGAAAATGAGACCGACAAGTTGTTGGAACTATTAAAAGCCCTTGTAACGTAACAAGATGTTAAATGCTCTAATTAATGTCAATATAAGGCTTTACAATAAAAAAAAAAAATTGAATTGATAGAGCACAAAAAGAAAAAGAGTAGATGGACCCTCTCTTGTTGCCCTTCCCCTCCATATCCATTCATTCAACCATAAAAAAAAGTTTTAAGGAACAAGAAAAACTTGGCCGGAAAATCTTATGTTACGGAACAAATAATAACGGCAAGCCACGTCAGATTTATGTCACTTCCTTAGTTTTTCTTATCATATAGCATTACTGTTCAACAATCATTTAACACGTATCGGTTTTCCCTTTTTTCGGTATATAGGACACCTAAGAGACCAAAATATTGCCTACTTTGAAATATTTTGTTCTTCTAAATATTTTTATAATGCCGGCATGAAATTTATGAGATTGCATATTTTTATCGCGGAAGATAAGATATCATCATTGCAAAATAAATGTAATCGTAAAGTGCAAAAATAACTCTTCCTCTACAATGAAACTTCAAATCGTTCGTTGCGTTAAAGCACTATGAAGTCACCCGGGCCACAAGGCCGGCGAAAACTAATGAAATTCAATTCGGTTGGACTAGAAAAAACATTCTCTTTTTGGTAGTCTAGTTTGGTTAGACCAGTTCAGTCTATTGTTGGTTGGTTGTGAATCGTAATGGAATGGCACCACCCGTCCCAAACCAATGAGAAAATTAGAGTACCTAAAATACCCTAGTTTGTGACCTAAAATTACCATGCGAATCTGTGTATGGGCCGGGGGAAGTCAATGAGCATTGAATGAATCACATCAAACCAGTCAAAAATGTGAGATGATGAGGTCCTTTTCCTGCAAATCGCATTGAATGTTTTTAACCGTACATTCACAGTCAAGTATTCGATTTTAATACTACAAACTTTGTAAAAGCGTGTGAAAATTACCCTAGTAGCTACTATAACCCTATATCAGTGTAAGAAACTGGTAAATATGATAGGGTAAGACAGGTCTGAAGTTGGGATTTTAGGGCAAAATATTAAGTTTGGGAGTAAAAAAAGTCATAATCTGAAAGTCAAAAGCAAAAAATTGTATCATTCTATCATTGTCAAATGTACATATGTAAAGTATACTATATCCGAATTGAAATTTGTTTCATGCATAAAGAGTATACGGTTGTTTAACAAAAATTTAAGTCAATTTTTGTGGTGAGCTAGGCCCTGTTTGCTTCCTCTTGAAAAAATTAAAAACCAGTTTTTAGCATATTTTAAGCGCTTATTAAAAACTTTGAGCGTTTGGTTCAAAAAAATGGTAGCTTATTTTAAGCTAGAAAAACTCGTTTTCTTCAAAAAACATAAGCCACAAATAGCTGCATTTTAAAAGCTAACCATGAAAATAAAATAAAATATTTATCTTTTTTTGTCACCATCAATAAACATCCACCACTATCACAACCACCCCACCACCTCTGCCACCACAATCACTCCACCACCCACCACCTCTGCCACCATTCCACCACCATCACCAACACTTCACCACTTCCATACCACCTCCGGATCAACTCCATCACCACCAGTCCACCACTTTCGCCGTAACTCCACCACCACAACTATTCTACAACCATCAATTATTTCTTTACAACCACTCCACCACCATCACCGACGTTTCACCATCTCTCCCACAATTCGACGACCTCCGACGTAATTTCACCTTCGGCGAAACTCTATCACCACCAGTCCAGTTTCGCCCCAACTCCACCACCACCACAACCATTTTACCAATGTTCTAGCATGAGCTCCCCCATCTAAATTTGAGAAGTCATCATTCTGCCTCATATCGTAAATGTAACTATCAAGTTGAGAGTTAAGTAGCATAGTGTCAAGACTACTAAAATTTGAGGTATAAAATTCAACAAGACGCGTCAACTTACTTTGGTCTTTTCTTTGCAGTACTTGTGACAATTCATTTGTCATTCACAATAAAGCTTCATCAAAAGTAAACAAAATACAAACTCAAAATTTTGCATATTGGATAAAAAATCTATTACTCTGAAGTAAGAGTTTTTAGAGCATTATACTCTCCATGCATGTTACTAGTTCGGACCCACTATAAGAGCTTTTAAACCATTAGTAATTTAGTTTGTCTCGTACTCTGTTTGAAACATAAGTTTTTCCTTTGCCTTATCATTTTTGTCAAAACACAAGTCATGTTTAGCGCGTGGTAAAGAATGTGATTTATGGGAATGATGTTCCGTAATGAGATTATTTGTAATTATAATCCCTTACTTTATAGTTTGATTTTGTCGACGCTAAAATTGCCATAAGTTGAATTTGTTTAGAGGAAGAATTTCATTATGTTAGAACTGCAATTTCTGATGCATATATGTGTATACGGAACACTATTTTCAAATATATTTCTCAGCGATCACATTTATTCTAACAGGACGAACACAGTCTTAGTATTTTTGACAAGAGTAGTTTGTCACGAATAAATTCAATTACCAATTACTGAGGAAGTAAAAGTACCGTCTATTTAGTGTTGAGGAATATTGGAAGTGGGATGTAAGTAGTAAGCAAGTAAAGTGTGTGTGTGTGAGTGAAGAAGTTAAAAGCATTCTCCCTCTCTCTCTCTTCAAAGGAGTTATATAATGTCATAACATATAGCAAATCAATGGTCTCTATTTTGGATTAAACTCTTTCTTTTGATTTACTTGTTTACTCTTTATTTTGTGTGGTTTGATTATTTTTGTAATATTTTCTATCATTTTTTTTGTACGGCATTTTGAGAATAAGAAATTTTATAGAGTACAAAATTTTAATAGGAAATTATAGATTGTTCCATGTTTTTTAACAACAAAACTTCTTTTTTATATCTACCACAACTCATTTTTTGCGACCACCTCCTCCATCACCACTTCCTCAACACTAACAGATGGTACTTTTACTTCCTCAGTATACTTTGAATTCCTGAAATGATTCTTGTGCAAGTAGACAACAAAATCTGTTTCAGAGTAATTAAGTTTATAATTGTTGGAGTCAGTGAAGACACCAAATAGATGACAAACTTCTAAACCACTCCCAGCATTGTCTTGTATAAATTAATTATATACGATTCAAACCATAGGTAGGGCCTCAATGTAATTTAAAGCATGGTTAAATTATTCAAAATATTGTTTCTACTCTATTTGTTTGTATCTTACTAGTTTAGCAGAGACGTCCTCGCAACCTGCTCCAATTTGTGTCTATATGTGTACATGTATGTAGACAAATGTATATGATCTTTGTAGGAGTCTGCAGGGAATTCGAGGAAATTGATTTCTAACATTGTTAATTCAAAAACTAAATAAAATCGGCCAAAACCTCAAAAAGTACAACTTGAATATGAGAAATTTCAGTATTTTGGTGAGGAATATGTCCAAAAATTAGGTTGAATTGAAAGTGTCATTGGGAGGCTAAAATATAAATATGTCTCACCCGACAATTGTGAAATTTGACAAGTAATAAGTAAAAACGACATCAAACCATATTTATTTTACCAAAAACTGAATTGGGTACACTATAAAATACATATTTTTTGATCAGATGTAGTTTTTCTTTTTTGTTAAAAGATGAGGTGATGTAGTCTACAAACAAAAAGTATATTTTTTTTAGCATTAACTACAAAGGTCATTACAAAGGCATAGATACGATCATACGAAGTGGACACACAAACACTTCTAACGTGAGTTTTGCTCCTGATAACAATTGGTTTCTTACCTTGAACCTTGAACCTTGGCAGGGGTGGTCCTGGGGCAAAGCGAACAAAGCGTCGCTTCGGGCCACAGACTTTTGGGGGCCACCAAAGACATTAATTTCTTTAAGAAATATACAAGAAGCCTAACTCTCTAAGAAAATTATAAGGGCCCCATTTAACAAATGTTAAGTAAAAAGGGCCACCAAATTTGATGACTATTAAATGAATGGTGTGCCCAACAGTTTGTTTGACATGAAAAAAAAGGTTTTTTGAAATTTGAATATCTAAATCATGAAATCCCAATATCCTTTTCTTTATTCAAGCCAAAGTGTCAAACCGGACCCGAGAACACCCTCTTCTTCTCCACTATGGGATGAGAGATCCATTGTCATCTACTCATCTCACCTAGTCACCTTCCCTTCTTAGATTCTTCAAAGTCATCGAGTTATTGCCTTATTTAGGATAAAAACAAATCCTATTTTCTACTAGTATTTATTTACTTTTTCTATCTCCTTATTATATATAAATCTCCTTATATATATAAATATATGATCTTTACATGCTGTAGAGTTTATTAAATTCATCTAAATCTAAATTTCTATTT
>BEHA01001159.1:231763-245642 GCA_002897215.1 Eschscholzia californica subsp. californica | reverse complement strand
ACATCTAAAATCTGACTCAGAGGTCTAAATTAACTCTCATGTTTTCATTTTTTGTTATCTTGTCGAACTACTTTGAATAGCTAATTCGGTTTGCTCTGAATGAATAGTTCGGATGGCTCCGAATGGTGAATTCGGTTTGCTCTGAATGGCTAATTGCGTAATTTCTGAAACAGTACCTGTAATTTATATCAAATTACACATATTTGTGTTATATTACAGTGTCAATGTGATTTAAACTAAAATACTATTTATCTCCAACCCATGTTGAAGTTTATCAAACATTATGGATAATTTATTCATTGTTTAATGTCGTTCATGATAAATTATATATTTTTCAAACTAATGTATATGTTTTTTTTTTTCTTGTAGTAAACCAGCAGTGATGGAATTTCCTACGGAATCATCACATAAACTATAGAAGAATAAATTACGATGAAGAAGATTGTTTCTATAATCCTGTTTGGACAACTAAGTCTTATGTGAAGACTTATAAGGAACATATAAGTCCTTCCTTAACTTTGATGAACCACGTACATTTAATGAAGAGTAAGAAACACTACCATGTTTGATTCGCCGTAGACCTGAAAGACCAAAGACAGTAAGGATCGAGAGCTCGGGCAACATTCCAACGGAGTTTGTTTTTAAGTTACCTAGTCTACTATGTTCTTTTCATTCACAATAAATAACAGATTATTGTTCAATAAAATTTCATTTCAGTCGTATAAAGGTTGTATTATTTTTAATACAGTATACATAATTTATGATAAATCACACATTTTATAACAAAAAACATGATTTCAGATTTACATATCCTAACATGTTACCATAATTTATGGTACATAATGGACATGTACGCGTAAAAAACATGTAATTTATGTCAGAAAATAATCTAAGTATTCAATGGTATATAATGGACATGACACACATACATATGATAAATTACGTTGTACACATGACAAACTATGGTTTCCTCGTCATAAATAACACATAATTACGAACTTGTTTCATAATTTGTATTCGATGTGTGTTTATGTATGAGTAAAAACGACAGTTAAGTGAGAGAAAGTTGATATATATGTTTTGAATATTAACCCCCAAATCACGCTAATTGATCTCAGAAAATATTCTCTTTCCAAATCTGAAAGTTAATTGAGAGAAGTGATATATAGATTTGGTTTCCAAATCTGAAAGGATGAGAGAGAAAATCTGTTTTGGAAAATATTCGTTTTCCAAATCTGTTTTGGAAAATCTGTTTTAGAAATGTCCTTGATGTGTTTCTTCCTATTAAAACCCCCAAATCACATCCAAATCTTGCCTTTCCAGATTCTTTCCGCCCCCAAATAAAAAACCCGTGAAATATGAAGGTGAGACATTGACGGACTCTGTTTTAGAAAGTGAGTATGTCCATATGGTAAAAGGACTAAAAATCCATTTTTGGGAAGATTGGATCCTAAACCCTTTTTGAAAATTATTTTGAACTATATACCTGTGGACCCACTTAATATTTATCGTTATAGATGTTCAAAATGACATTTTGACTACATAAGGGTAAATAAAAACTCTTAATTGAATATTATCTTCGTAGAAGTTAGTTGTCAACCAAATAATAGAGTCGGTAATTCCACAGAATAATAAATGATTGCCAAACGAAAGAACTCTTATTTCCACGAAATAAATTTTGAGGAAGACTTTCCCTAGAACTCTTTTATTTCTATGGAATTATTTGTGTGATATCAAATACAACCTTAGTTCTATTTGACTTAGGCACTTTAGTTTCAAACAATGAGACAAAAAAAAAACTAATGAAACATTGCTTTCCAAAAGAGAAACACACTTAGCTCACACATACCTACAATTACAAAATTATTACATTCTTCACTAACTTGCTATATTATCATAATAAGAAAATATCTTGGTCTCCCTTAATGTCTCTTCATCAACAAATATTTCACTCTTAAATAGGTGAACAAAAATTCACTTTCCAAGAAAAGAAGGTTTCCAAATGAGAGTATTCACACAAAATTTCCTCAGTACTTCTCACATCAATGTCCAATTAAAACAACAACCCCCACCTTTATTGTATTGAAAGGCTGCTTCATTTGAATGATCAGTCTAGCTTCAAATAATAGTTTGGGAATAATTGTGTGAAAATAATAGCTTGAGATAATTGTTCTAGATATTGTGAATCAAAGGTAAATTTATTTATGTGGAAAAATTATATATAGAGGTTTACAATGAAGAAGTTTACATAAGAGAGGAAACTAAAACTAGTAAGTATAATTACATGTATGGAAATAACCTAAATCTAATTACAAATAATAAGGAAGTAAATCTTTTGTCTTCATTCTTCTTTATATGTTGAGATAGTTGGTTGGATTTGAGAGGCAATATTGCCACAATCCATCATTAAAGATTTACAAGCACCATGAGTAAACCTTAAATAGTTTTTTGTAATGAATAAAATCTTTTAGGGTTTCATTGATTAAATAATTAAGAAATAAAAACAAGATATAAAGAACCATATAGATTTACAAGCACCATGAGTAAACAACTAACAAGATTATAAACCCATAAACTTTTACATGAAAAAAGTATAAGTTGAAAAGAAAGAATCAAAAAGTTGAAGTACTTTCATGCTAAAGAAGTAAACAACTGTCTTGTTTTCAGAAGAGTCAAGTTTCAGATCTCAACCACAGTTTCTCTCTCAAGATTGATGAAACCCTTGAGAAACACTCAGATCTGAAAAAGTAACAAACAAAAAAAAACAGATCAGATCCTTAAAGCCATCATGACTACAATATCTCCAATGATGAAACCATCATTATGTTTTTTAAAATAATAGTGTAATGATGAATACCTTTATGATTTAGTCAGATAAAGAAAAACAGTCAAACATTTTTCATCATTACACCAATCTACTCTGAAGAACCAACCTTTTAATGTCTTTCTTAAAAGAAACCCTAAGTTCATGAGTACCCAAAACTCACAATTAGATCTGCTGCATTAGAAAGCAAGATATAGAGAGAGAGACTGGTTTAAAACAGATACCAAGACCATCTCTTATACTGTTTCTCTCTCTAGAAATAAAAACTACAACCATGAAGAGATATCATTAGGGTTAGTTAGAAAAACAAGAGATTCCATAACATTTAAAAGTACCCAACATTAAAACTTACCATTAGATCTCATGCATGAGATACCTATATATATAGAGAGAGAGAGAGAATTAACATCAAGGTTCGTTATAATGGAAGCTTTAATTGGGAGGAATGAAGCCTGGTCCGACGACGATAAACCAGATAATCTCTTCTGTTATATCTCTCTCTCTTTAGAAAGATTAAACAATGAAGAGATCAATCGTTAGGGTTTACTAGCCTCGAGCCAGACAACAGTCCCCTCAAAAAAGAAAACTTCCCCACTATTTTCTTCTCCAACTTCTCCTCTCTCTCTCTGATCTCTCATGAAAGTCGAGCAACTTTCTCTCCCTAAATAGGGAGAGGAGAAATGTTGTGAGAATGAAGGGGGAATGATTTGGTGGTGTTATAAAAGAGCAAAAGAGGGTAGGGCAAAGAAGGAAGAGAGAGACACAAAACCCTAACAGATGGTACCCAGACCTAGAAATGACCACGTCTCCCTATTTTTTCTCTCTAAATAGCTACCGTTAGATTCTGTAATTTCAATCATGGTATAATCATTACTGTTCATCATTAAAGTGAATGTTTTTGAAACCCTAAAATTTGACGGTTTAATTATGAGCCGTTGGATCAAGAAACTTTGATGGCTATTATCCAACAGAGGAAAACACAAAGAATGAAAATGAGACAGACAAGTTGTTGGAACTATTAAAAGCCCTTGTAACGTAACAAGATGTTAAATGCTCTAATTAATGTCAATAGAAGGCTTTACAATAAAAAAAAAAAATTGAATTGATAGAGCACAAAAAGAAAAAGAGTAGATGGACCCTCTCTTGTTGCCCTTCCCCTCCATATCCATTCATTCCACTTTCAACCATAAAAAAAAGTTTTAAGGAACAAGAAAAACTTGGCCGGAAAATCTTATGTTACGGAACAAATAATAACGGCAAGCCACGTCAGATTTATGTCACTTCCTTAGTTTTTCTTATCATATAGCATTACTGTTCAACAATCATTTAACACGTATCGGTTTTCCTTTTTTTCGGTATATAGGACACCTAAGAGACCAAAATATTGCCTACTTTAAAATATTTTGTTCTTCTAAATATTTTTATAATGCCGGCATGAAATTTATGAGATTGCATATTTTTATCGCGGAAGATAAGATATCATCATTGCAAAATAAATGTAATCGTAAAGTGCAAAAATAACTCTTCCTCTACAATGAAACTTCAAATCGTTCGTTGCGTTAAAGCACTATGAAGTCACCAAGACTACAAGGCCGGCGAAACTAATGAAATTCAATTCAGTTGGACTAGAAAAAACATTCTCTTTTTGGTTTGGTTAGACCAGTTCAGTCTATTGTTGGTTGGTTGTGAATCGTAATGGAATGGCACCACCCGTCCCAAACCAATGAGAAAATTAGAGTACCTAAAATACCCTAGTTTGTGACCTAAAATTACCATGCGAATCTGTGTATGGGCCGGGGGAAGTCAATGAGCATTGAATGAATCACATCAAACCAGTCAAAAATGTGAGATGATGAGGTCCTTTTCCTGCAAATCGCATTGAATGTTTTTAACCGTACATTCACAGTCAAGTATTCGATTTTAATACTACAAACTTTGTAAAAGCGTGTGAAAATTACCCTAGTAGCTACTATAACCCTATATCAGTGTAAGAAACTGGTAAATATGATAGGGTAAGACAGGTCTGAAGTTGGGATTTTAGGGCAAAATATTAAGTTTGGGAGTAAAAAAAGTCATAATTTGAAAGTCAAAAGCAAAAAAAATTGTATCATTCTATCATTGTCAAATGTACATATGTAAAGTATACTATATCCGAATTGAAATTTGTTTCATACATAAAGAGTATACGGTTGTTTATCAAAAATTTAAGCCAATTTTTGTGGTGAGCTAGGCCCTGTTTGCTTCCGCTTGAAAAAATTAAAAACCAGCTTTTAGCATATTTAAAGCGCTTATTAAAAAATTTGACCGTTTAGTTCAAAAAAGTGGTAGCTTATTTTAAGCTAGAAAAACTATTTTCTTCAAAAAGCAGAAGTCACAATTTTGTGGCTTTTTTATAGCTGCGTTTGAAAAGCTAACTATGAAAATAAAATAAAATATTTATCTTTTTAATCACCATCAATAAACATCCACCACCATCACACCCACCCCACCACCTCTGCCACCACAATCACTCCACCACCTCTAACCATCACCCCACCACCTCTGCCACCATTCCACCACCATCACCAACACTTCATCACCCACCCCACCACCTCTGCCACCACAATCACTCCACCACCTCTAACCATCACCCCACCACCTCTGCCACCATTCCACCACCATCACCAACACTTCATCACTTCCATACCACCTCCGGATCAACTCCATCACCACCAGTCCACCACTTTCGTCGAAACTCCACCACCACAACTATTCTACAATCATCAATTTTTTTTACAACCACTCCACCACCATCACCGACGCCTCATCCTCTCTCTCACAATTCCACGACCTCCGACGTAATTTCACCTTCGGCGAAACTCTATCACCACCACTCTAATTTCGCCCCAACTCCACTACCACCACAACCATTCCACAACCACTTCACCACCATTGCCACAAATCGACCACTCCACCACCACACTATACCACATCCACTAACACCATTTCACTACCATCGTTGCAACTTTACCCCCTAACCACCAACACCCCCTCCATTCCACCACCACCATCACTACCATAACTCTGCCACCATTAAGCACCACTACAACACGTCCACTACCATTGAGCTTCATCACCACTAAATAAGGTTCAAATTTCTCAAACTTTGATCTTTATGTGATTATGAAAAATTGAAAAATTTATATGATTTTGTTTTAGTTTTTAATATTTATATATTTTTTTATTAATATAATGAATAACTACAATACGAAGATTACATTTTTTTTTTACCAAATGTCACATCCTAGCTTTTGAAGATATAAAAACACTTTCTATGTAGCGTACCAAACGACTCAGACAAATTTTTCAAAGCGCTTTTATTTATAGACCTATAGAAAAGCTCATAATATAAGCTATTTGTGTACATAAATGAGGCCTAAGTCCTTCTCTGGTTGTTCCCTTTCAAAATTGGGGGTTTGAATTTCTTTCTCGTTGTATCTTCAATTTCTCTTTAAACAAAATTTCACTAGCCTTTTGATTTATTGTACGGGAAGGCAAATATAAGTATCGCAGATAAGTTTAGAACATGAAAATGTTTTTTTTAGTCTAGGCCATGAGCTAATTTTGTCATGAAAAAGTAATGACGTCAAACAAACCCGTTAGTTAACTATAGTAAAAACGGTGAGATTTTGTTTCATGATGTTAAAATTCGAACACAAATATATACCGATAGTCTATTTTCAAAATTTTCTGGTGCTAAATTTATTCTTACTTAGGGACGGATCTAGGATTTTCACTCAGAGGGTGCAAATTTATATACTTAAATAATTTTTGTTTGCAAACACAGTAATTAACAAAATATTTATATCCATTAATTATATTAATACAATCAACCATTACAAACACAATGACTTTTACGAGAGTTCTTATTCTGAAATGTTCGCATAATCTACTTATTGTTAATTTCACAATTTTTTTTTCAATAAAGACTACTAAACTATCATTTAACCACCGATCACTCATAGCTGAAAACTGAAAAGGCTCTTTCAAATGAGGTAGTTGCAACCGGCAAAATTAGTGCTAAAGTGATAAGCAAAAAAAAACTAAATGATATGATTTATCTCTCTTAGTTTCCACCAATGATCTAGCATGAGCTCCCCGATCTAAATTTGAGAAGTCATCATTCTGCCTCATATCGTAAATGTAACTATCAAGCTGAGAGCTAAGTAGCATAGTGTCAAGACTACTAAAACTTGAGGTATAAAATTCAACAAGACGCGTCAACTTCCTTCGGTCTTTTCTTTGTAGTACTTGTGACAATTCATTTGTCATTCACAATAAATCTTCATCAAAAGTAAACAAAATACAAACTCAAAAGTTTGCATATTGAATAAAAAATCTATTGCTATAAAATAAGAGTTTTTAGACCATTATACTCTCCTTGCATGTTACTAGTTGGGGACCCACTATAAAAGCTTTTAAACCATTAGTAATTTAGTTTGTCTCCTACTCGTTTGAAACATAAGTTTTTCCTTTGCCTTATCATTTTTGTCAAAAACACAAGTCATGTTTAGCGTGTGGTAAAGAATGTGATTTATGGGAATGATGTTCCGTAATGAGATTATTTGTAATATAATCCCTTACTTTATAGTTTGATTTTGTCGACGGTAAGATTGCCATAAATTGAATTTGTTTAGAGGAAGAATTCTATTATGTTAGAACTGCAATTTTTGATGCATATATGTGTGTACGGAACACTATTTTCAAATATATTTCTCAGTGATCACATTTTTTCTAACACTACGAATACAGTCTTAGTATTTTTGACAAAAGTAGTTGTCACGAATAAATTCAATTACCAATTACTGAGGAAATTGAAAGTACCATCTATTAGTGTTGAGGAAGTATGGTGAAAAAAACAATAATCTACCTAGATTTTTTAGAACTTGGATTTAAATGTTAATATACTTTGAATTCGTGAAATGATTCTTGTGCAAGTAGACAACAAAATCTGTTTCAGAGTAATTAAGTTTATAATTGTTGGAGTCAGTGAAGACACCAAATAGATGACAAACTTCTAAACCACTCCCAGCATTGTCTTGTATAAATTAATTATATGCGATTCAAACCCTAGGTAGGGCCTCAATGTAATTTAAAGCATGTTTAAATTATTCAAAATATTGTTCCTACTCTATTTGATTCGACATAGTTGTTCTACTCTATTTGTTTGTATCTTACTAGTTTAGCAGAGATGTCCTCGCAACCTGCTCCAATTTGTGTCTATATGTGTATACGTATGTAGACAAATGTATATGATCTTTGTAGGAGTCTGCAGGGAATTCGAGGAAATTGATTTCTAACATTGTTAATTCAAAAACTAAATAAAATCGGCCAAAACCTCAAAAAGTACAACTTTAATATGAGAATTTTTCAGTATTTTGGTGAGGAATATGTCCAAGAATTAGGTTGAATTGAAAGTGTCATTGGGAGGCTAAAATATAAATATGTCTCACCGGACAAATGTGGAATTTGACAAGCAATAAGTAAAAACGACATCAAACCATATTTATTTTACCAAAAACTGAATTGGGTACACTATAAAATACATATTTTTTTATCAGATGTAGTTTTTTTTTTTGTTGTTAAAATATGCATGATGTAGTCCACAAACAAAAAGTATGTTTTTTTTAGCAACTACAAAGGTCATTACAAAGACATAGATACAAAGTGCACACACAAACACTTCGATTGGGCTGTGGTAACGTGAGTTTTGCTCCTGATGACAATTGGTTTCTTACCTACCACCACCATTGATCTCTCGTCTTTTTACCTTTTGTCCAAGTCCTCAAACAAATATAAGGAAAAAAAAAGTTGGTGTTACGGGGAAATAAAGAAATTTTCCGGGATTTGAAATTTTAGGTGGAAACAAAAAATAAATTAGACTTTTTCATTTTCCCCAAACAACCATATCTTTTTCAGCTTCTTCTTCCTCTCACCTACCACCACCATCTCCGACGACCTCAATTTGCTCCGGCGACTTCCACCATCTCTGGCTACATTTGTTTTTTCTCCTGCTCTCCATCTCTGGCGAAGGGAAGGAGCCCCTTCGCCTGAGATCGTCTGGTTGCAAACCAGATCTCGTCTGGTTTGCAGCCAGACGATCTCCGACGAAGAGGCTCCTTCCCTTCGCCGGAGATGGAGAGCAGAAAAAGAGAAGAAAGAGAAACAGAAGAGAGAGAAGTGAAAGAGAGAGAGAGAGAGAAGGGAGAGAGAGAGAGAGAGAGGGAGATAGCGAGAGCGAGAGAGAGGAGAGAGGAAAGGAGAGATAGAGAGAAAGGGGGGAGAGAGAAAAGATGATGATGTCGCCGACCGTAGCCGGCGAAAAGATAATTAGTTTTATTTGATTACTTTTGTCCAATACCCGACCGGTGACTTTCTGCCGGCGGCGTTAAGGTGCATTTGGTTTCATTTTTTTTTTGTTTTCCACCGTCGTCCCCGGAAACATTTCTGCTTTCCCCAAAGCGATGGCCAAAAACAACTTTAGTGTAGATATTATTTTGGATGCTACTATATGCAACTTTAATTTTACTAAAGACAACTATTGGACAAAAGTAATCAAATAAAACTAATTAAAACAGCGTCCTAAATTGCTAAGCAACACCATAAACAAAAATCAAGTACCGAATTTCTCCTCCATACTATACACAATTCTATTTTACTCAAAAAAAAAAAACTATTGGACAAAAATAACTAAATAAAACTAGTTAAATATTGTCCTAAATTGCTAAACCAACACCACAAAAAAAAATCAAATATAACCGAGTTTTTCTCTAAAAATCTAGGGGTTCAAATATTTATTACCATAACTAATTGTTCATAAATAAAATTTAATCGAGCATTAATTATATATATTCAAAAAATATTACATTCCAATTAGAGCATCATCCCAAGCTGTAATTCGAGGTATGACAAGCCTCGTTCGAATGCACAAGGTTGATAATACCGATTCCAACTAACATATAATCGTGAAACTGGTGCATTTTCTTTCAAAATTACCTTGACAAAGTGATTTTCCTTCTCAGATATTGCAAGTGGAACAATTTTTTGTTGTGCTTGGACACCCCCTCTTAACGATAGACTAGTTAAAGAAAAAAAGATAGATTGCGTTATAATCAAATTAGTGACTCTTAAAAAAAAAAATTCTAAAATAGAGTGTGTGAGTCAAATTAGTAATCGTCTTTAAAACGAATTTCTAAAATAGAATGTGTTAGAGTCAAATTACTATTCTTTTTTAAAATAAAAATATAAAATAGATTGTGTTAGAGTCAAATTAGTATTCATTTTTAAAAAGAAATTTTATCTATTATATAGTTATTATTTTTCGGGTTCTATTTGGAATGATATTTTTTTTAGATTCTCAACATTATATTTGCTAGATAACACTAATAAAAATAAATCTTATTTTTTTAAATAATTTAACAAAAGAAAAAGTTGTGGCTAGGAAATAACTTTGTAGAAGTAAAACATAGTTGTATTTAACAATTTAAGAATCAACAAAATATTTGCTACATAAAACCAATAAATCAACTTTTAGTGTCGTTTAGCAATTTATAGGAAAATAAAACGGTTGTGTCTAGCAAATAGTCGTGTGGAGCAATAATGCAACTTCCTTTAGCATTTGTCATTATTTTTGACTTATCACAGTTTATTTATGAATTTATCCAAATATTTTTTTGCTAATATTGTTTTAGTGAGAAATGTTTTATGATTAGTTTAAAGCAGGGTTGTTGATGCATTTTTAGAGAGAATAATTTAGGTTGAGAATTGTGCTATATTAAACTCATCTCATCTATCTAACTAGTTTCTTTTGAGAGAGATAGAGAGAGAAGATGATGGGGAGAAGGAAACAAGAACATGAGTAAATGTCAAGGGTACTATTCCTGCAAACTAGAAATTAAATATGTTGATAGAAGAAAGGACATCTGCATGTCTTTTTCTCTGGCCTATGATTCCATCACTATTACCTACTAGTAGTATAATATTTTACTAGTTAATATTCACACATTACAACAACTGATCCCTCCATATCTTGGTTTTTGTTTTCTAAGTCTTATCTCTTTCTATATTCGTGTGATCAGTGCATGCACACAGTCAACCCCAGCATGGCAAAACCTATATCAAATTCCTCCTTTCATACCTACTGGGAAATTTAGTATGCCACCTCAAGAATTGACTGTATTTTTAGGGCAATTCAGGATTCATGTGGAAAATGAGACGCTTTTAATAACAAAAATGATGGTATGCCCGACCAATTTTCCAGTTGAATCCTGGGCGGATGACGTAGTCGGATTAGATTTAGAGAGAGAAAGTGAAAAACTCTCTCTCTCTAAATCTGAACCGGCCACATCATCCGACCGGAATTCAACTAGGAGACTAGCCGGGCATACTATCACCCATTGTTAGAATAAAGAGGGAACATGAAATAGAGAAGTTTTAAGGTAAAGAGAAAGGGAGCCTTCGTCTGTTTTGTTTAAGTCAACATGTATTAGGTCCGGTCAGAGTGCCCTAATACTTGCTCAATGCATGGGTTGGTAAAAAAAAGGGCTCAAATAACAAAGAGGGGCGCCTATAGATATTCCCTGTGGCTGGGAAATGTTGCAGGCAAACATGACTTTTACTTGGCCCACAATAGAGGGCGGTACAGATACTGTAAAGTCATATTCTTATAAGATGAACATTAAACTAATTTTTCTTTATGGAAATTGACTACGATTAATTATAGTCATTAAACTAATTTTGCAAATTAAAAAATAAATATATAAGAAAAAGCTGTAGTTCGTAATGTCAATCGAAAGAACCAACTAAAACCCACACAATTAAACTTAAATTAACTAATTAAATCTTAATATTTAACGTCGTGAAAAATAAAATAAAAATAAATCAGACAAACCAATTGTTTCTGTTTGCGAAAAAAAAAAAATCTAAAACCACCTACAAAACAAAATAAAAGAGTCAAAATTGTTGAGGGTAGAGAGTTGTGAAACAATCGAATTAGTCGACGAGTTCTTGTGATTAGTAGCACTCTCCTTTCGCTTGTTCGACGATGATGACTGTGAACTCGGAACTCCTTGGATGTTCTTTGTAAAATTTGGATAATCTTTTTCTTCAGTTTTCATCTTATTCTTATTATTTTCGTCACTAGTATCCAAATTCATGTTTAAACCAAAAGAAGAAGAAGAAGAACAGGGCAAGATACGGAAACCAAATTCATCACCAAAATTATCAGCACAAATTCCATTATTCCAATTGAATATGGACATAACGATGATCAAAGGTTTATTGACTAATTTAGGAGTGATTGAAATTTTTGATGTCTGAGAGAATATGCTAATTGTGAATCTATATGTCTATTTAAAGAGGGGGTAAATATTTAGAGATAGAGTTTGACAAGGTTAAGGATTTGGGGTTCTTGAATCCGAGTTCTAGATGAATTTCTATTTCTTTTACGATAGGAATTTAGATAATCCACCTTAGCAGAGTAATTATGGGTTAATTCTGTTTTAGTCCCTAATTTGTGATCAACTAACTAATTTGGCCCGTAACTGTGTTTGTGAGTTCGATTTTACCCAATTGTGTATGAAAGTTTGATTGACTCCCAAATTTTGTTACGCCAAAGGCGTCCAATTTTGTAATTATATTTTTCTTTTTTGTGCCACTCACCTCCAGCTCATCATCTCTCTCTTCCACCTCACTCACTTTCTTCAATCTAAGAAGGTTGTCGACTGATGACTGTTTTATAGCGCCTTACATTTTTTTAACTCCTTCCGCCACCTTCTCTCTCGCTCTCTCCGTCCCTCCTTTTTCCTCCCTCCCTCTAACCATCTCTGTTATGTCGAAGTGATTCCCCTTAGTTGTAATTGTCTTGGATTTCCAAAGCTATTTATCTTACTTAACAGTCTATTTTTTCCAACCCTTGCTATAATTTTCTAAGATCTGATTCACGTTGTTTTAGAATGAATAGACTCAACCACAGCAAAAAAAACTGAGCATTTCTTATTCCCATAGAGATTCAGATACCATAGCATATCTAGTGGAAAACACAAGAACAACTAAACAATTTCCGTGTCAAATGGCCAACTGATATTTTCAAAGGCTTTGTTTGGTCACGCTTATAGCTTATCTAAAGCATTTTTTATGAACCCTTAAATAAAATACTCTTTAATAAACCGATTGATTAATTTGGCGCATTGAATAAAATGTAATTTTATAACTTTTTTTTGTTGAAATATGTACTTTTATAACTTACTGTGGTAATCAAAATAATATACTCCTTATTTATTAATTATATTAATAAGAAATATGTAAGTAAGGTTAAAAACTTAATTTTCAAATCACACTTACAAATATCAAAATTTGACAAATTGAAACATTTGTTGGTCGAGTAATCATGAGTTTCGTATTTTTTTTTTTGGAACTGATCGTGGTAATAATGGTATGCTAAAAGTTTCTATTCTGTGAAGGAGTGATGGAGTCGTGTTAGTGGAGAAGTGTTGATGTTGGTAAAATGGTGGCAGTTGTGGTGGTTGGGATTAGCGGCAGCAATGATGGTGGTTATGGAGATTGGTGGAATGGAAGTGATGATCGTGGTAACGGAATAGAAGTGGTGTTGGTTAATTGTGGCAGTGACTGGCGGTGGAATAAAGGTGTTGTGATGATGGTATAGTTGTGGTGGTTGTGAGGTTAGATGTGATGGTTGCGTGGTTCAGGTGGTGGTATAGTTGTGGTGGTTGTGTGGTTAGACGTGATGGTTGTGTGGTTCAGGTGGTTTATCGCGTCGCTTATGTGGTTGTGATTTGCCATGGTGGGATGATGGTGGTTAGCTGTGATGGTTGTATTGTTCAGGCGGTATATCGCGTAGCTAATGTGGTCATCGTTATTAGTGGTGATGGTTAGCGGTGATGATGGTGGTCGTGGTAGAGTAGGGTCATAGACAGTGTAACAGTGTTGGTGGTGTGATGATGGGGGTAGCTGTGGTGCTGGAGTGGTTATAGTGGAGGTGGAACTGTTGTAGTGATA
>BEHA01001159.1:206796-220103 GCA_002897215.1 Eschscholzia californica subsp. californica | reverse complement strand
AGATTCAATATCTGACGTGTGAAGCACTAGTAGATTCTTCTAATCCTTATCTTGCACGGGTGGGTACTGGATTACTATTGTGCGCCTGTATGACGTGTCTACTAAATCCAACACATGTACAGATATACTAAATATATGGGTAGGGCCCACTACCCATGTCTTCCACCGAGCCTGGAACATTGAAAAGGTACGTACGTGTTTGCTTTTCGGCCTGATAAGGTACAGGTAAATCTACTTAATTAAACTACTCCGATTACTTTTAAACCCATGATGTCAATTGACAAATCTGTGACTTTAAAAAAGTGGGGGAATAGAGAAAGTGACATATGCAATGAGTTCATCACAAGAAGCACTACTGAAACCAGGGTTTTTGAATCTCTTTTATTAGAAAGAAGTGGTCTTGATTTGATTCACTCAATCAATTTAAAAAATAGTTTGTAACCTTCTTAGTCATGTGCTTATTAGGAACGGTCATCGCCCGAAAATAACAAAGTCTCGCTTTCAACTACAAAATTTGGAAACAACATTTTCTTTGTGTGTAATATCATTTATTACATTCACAAGTCAGTCCTTTAGCTAAGCGCTTGAAAATAATACTAATTCCATCCATGTACAAACCATCTTATAGAAGAGTACTGAATAACTAGCTGTATCAGGGTCTTGCTTGAGGCCCATCAATTTGAACCCAGACAGAAACATTTAGAAGCTAACTTAGCCAGAGTTGGATTGAAGTTCCATCAGTAACTAGAATGTAGTTGTTACGTTTCCAATAAAATAGCATAATTACATGAAAGAATATAAAGAAAAATCAGTATATAAGTTTGATATGCTACACTTCTAGCTCGTGCATACGTTCGGGCGGAAGCTCTGAGCCGTCCGACCTCTGACTCTCGAGATGTTGTAAGAATTCAAGGACAACAGGATCAGTCCATGGAGCTCCAAAAGGAGCTTCATCTCCTGCAACCCAACCTAGATGTCCACCCTTTGGTGTTACTATCAATAGACAGTTTGAGTTTTCCTGAAAACCAAATAAATAAACAACAAAAAAAGACTAAATTTTAATATTGAAGCGCACTAAAAATGATCTTTGACAGAAAATCACTTAGTAGTTAGAAGTTAAAGGAAATAATGAAATCAAATTCATGAATAACCTTGATATCTTGACGAGGAATTCCTCGAGATGGTGCAATGGGATCGTTCTCCGCCTGCAAAAACCCCGAAGAATATGAAAAAATAACACAAATACATAATCATCGAACTAACTAGTTTTTAGTTCTGATTCGTGTTTTGACGAATTTCGGTTTTCCAGTTTTTTGTATTATTTGAATATTTCAGTCTAGAAGTGACATAGACTTATGAAGCATTTTGTTACCTTGAAAGGAAAATGGTAAGTGGTAGTAGTACCTGTATGCACAATAAAGGTATATGAACTTGTTTTATGGAGTCTGAGCTACTTGATTTGGAGTAGTAATCGTCTGCCGATTTGAATCCGAACGAAACTGCAGAAAAACAGTTATCAATGGCGTATAATTTCTACATTTGCTTAAAACTTACGCCACGTAAGAGTGGCACGTGTAAGAGAGTAAGAGGCCACACTTAGTCCCACATTGCTAAGGCGAGTACCCAAACCCTGGGGCTACTACAGGTGAAGACGTGGGTGGGCTTCTGAGAATTCATGCCAGGAACAAACCATCGGTCAAGCAGTGGCAGATAATCGGGAAAATATCGGCAAGTCTGAGGGTTGGATCATCACAGATGGAATAGTTGTACACGTACCACGAGTTATTCCTTCATCGAACTCCTTGACAGTTCTGGCATTAGCTGCCATTTTTATGTCATATTCGCCTCCGATATCTTCAAATAGGAGAGCATGCCTGAACAATGCAAGAAACCATAAATGAAGAAAGCTATAAATGAGGAATCGAGATGAACATATTGAGAAGTTAAAGCAGAAAAATGATAGACTTACTTCTTAAAAATTTTGGTGAGAGACCTTGCGAGCGCTTTGTCGTAAATATTGTTAAACCCCTTACGAAAATCTTCATCAGCAATGACCAGATTGAAAGGATTACACAAGGATACTGCTCCAGAGAGAGGACAATTTTGTGACTCCTGAAAGAAGATATGGGCCAGCCGACATGATGAAAAACTTGGTTGACTCTCCTCGAACCAAAAAGAAATCCAACAGACAAAAAAGCAATTGACAATGAAGGAAACATTCATCTCTAATAAATTTTGCATATACTCCTACCTCCCCCAAATATCGAACAAGAATATTTGCTCCTAAAGACCAACCGACTGCATATAAATTTGCATTTGGGTAACGAGTTTGTACATGTTTAACCACCTCACGGGTATCTTCTGTAAATGAAGCTGAATAGAACTGCATTATATCATTATTGAATAAGGAAAAACGTTTTCGTGAGAAGAAAATAGATAGAACTGAAATTTGAAAGGTGAAATTCAAAAAGAGGATGTTGAAATTTATATTCTATAGCAAAACAAATTAAAATTCTGAATAACATAAAGAATTTGCAGAAACCTGAGGTGTAATAACAGGACTAGCTCCACAGCCACGACCATTGAAAACGACAACCCTCCATCCGATCCTTCTAGCTCGAATAAGCATATGTTGAACATAAGTATCTTCACTCCCTCCAGTTAGACCTGGCTGCGCATACCCATGTCATATAGCAGTCTACAAATTGAGGAGTTATATGGATTACTCATTATGTACATGATTATCAGAAAACAGACCACATTGTTATTATAAAACTCTTAACCATACTAAAAGTTGTTGAAGTCTTAACCAAATCAACTTCCGTCCGCCACACGAAGTATATATTATGGGTAAGCACTTGTAAGTTGTTTTGTAATGACACAAACTTATCCAGACCTGGGTGAATGAACATATTTCTGTGGCATACATTTCTTTCCAATCAAACAATCCAAAACCAAACATATCGCATCAAACAACGCCCAAAGTGCCGGTTACTACTTACCTAAAGAGTAAAGGCTATGTAATAAGACCTTCTGCTCCTTATCAGTGCTTGGGCGTTGGGAGTATATTGGGTCAGTACAAACTCCTATTTGGTAACTGATATCGGAGCCATATCGAGTCCATTCAAGTCACTGCGAGATCCAAAGGCTGGATCAAAGTATTAAAATGTACGAGTACTATGTATATGGACCAAACTAATGCATTGGATAGTGATAGCCGAATGTAGCCACCTAATGCCCGCTAGCATCGACTAGGAGGGGTCTATAGGATGTTGGCTCCGAAACTGTGGTGAAATGACGGTCTCAACAGTTGAGTAACTAAACCTTCCTCTCCTCATCAACGGTTGATTCTTCCTGTGTACTGTCTGAGTAGATAAATACGTTTAACTCGCTTAGAAATTCAGCGGACTAAACGAAGTCACCCATAGGGATGACAATTTGGGTCTAACCCAGGTTCCCACCTAGTCAATGCTATTTAAAAGACTAAGTGGATTGGTGTGGATCGATCAATTTCGACCTTTTCTTTTGCCAAGGGCTTCTGCCATGTTTATTGACAGGATGATATTGGGTATATGCCCAACTCCAAAACCACTACAATTCAAAGGCATACAATTGAAAACATAGCAGGAGAAAACAGAATTCATCTAAAATGCAGAAAACACATAAATTTAGAATTACAAGTACTAACACTGATAAGTTCAGAACACTTTTTTTTTGGGACTAACCAGTAAGATTAGAACTGGGGATTCAGATGAGATTTGAAGGTTATCACCGGAAACCCAATCAAGAGAGACAACTCCATTGTCAGATGTTCTAAGACACTCTCGCCGGAATCTGACGCCAGGAAGAGAACGGAAGAAAGCAGCGAAGATAGTTTCAATGTGACGATTCCATCCGATTAATGGAAATGGGTTATACGAATTCTGCAATGTTTTGAGTATGGGTAGGAAAGTGTTGGTTGCCCCGCCGATTATTTCGAGTGAGGTTGAGGAAGAGGAAGAGGAAGAAGAAGTTGAATCGTTGACTTGACGATAAGACATTATTGGATTGAATGTTTTACTGACGTGGATGGATGTACGAAATCTTCTGGAGTTTGGCCGGAGATGGTGGTGGCGGAGGTGGTGGTTGGAGGAGAGATGGATAAAAGTGGTGGCGATGGTTCTCGTCATTGGTCTTCTTTTTTAGGCGTACAGGGGATTGGAGAAAGAAAAGGATATACCAGGTCCCACTTGATAATAGATTAGAGGGCCAGAAAAGGTTATAAACTGGGTCGGGTTGGATTTGGAGCTAGTCCAAACCTTATTTAAATCTGAGAAATGTTAGAGGCACAACAACTTGGGAGGATTTTCATATAAGCGCGCACTCTTTGTAATTTCATGGTAAACATTTTATTATTTATAGTAAGAAAAGTAAAGTTATAACAATGGGCCAAAGAAGTAAAAAATTAATGAAGTATGATGTATCAAATGCTACCGTTGGAATATGCTTGGAACTAGTAGCTTTCCAGCCAACCTGCGACCATAACCACATCCACAAAAAAGAACCCCACATGTCTATATTTGCGGAGCAAAACCATACCAAAAGTAGCGGATGGAAGAAGAAATGACATGTCTGTATTAGGCTTCATTGACATTAAAGACATTTTTTTTGATAATATGCCGTCAAAGACTATAGACACCCATTGATTACCTTTAGGCCACTCCACTTTTCTTTATAAAACATCATCCATCGACTTCTTTTAGCCTTTTAGGTTTAACATTTTTACCAAAAATTTACACACCAATTTATCATATTTTTTGAGATTTGCTTGAGCTGACATAGATCTACATAAATTTGTGTTGTTTCCACCATTTACGCATATTATGTAAGACTTGCAAACCAACCCATTTCTAGACCTCTCCAGTTTTGATTTCAGGAAACAAACTCGAGAGCACCTTAAGTTGCAGGCCCCCCCTTTTGGGGCGAGTGGTCCTTTCTTGGGCAGCTACTAAGACATAGGTTGCCCCGAGCTTCCTTTGGCATACCTTTGCTAACATTACTAAGAAAAGAAAGTAAGAAATCGTCCTAGATAAATTACTGATCTAGCTCTTTTGTGTCGAGGTCTTGCTAAGCCTCTTTCAGACTCACAAATCTCACAGTGCATAACATCAACATCAACACAATCAATGTATCAATCTCATAATCCCATAATTTTAAATTATTACATATCTTTTACCAAATTAAATATTGAACACGATCTATAATCATAAAAAAGCGAATAATTTGCACAAAATTGTATTGGCTATACAATGTGCATAAGGTGAACATATAGTTATGCCCTTAACAAAAAAAAAAAAAACATATAGTTATGCAAGATCAACCGAGTGGAAATTGACCTTTATTTTTGTACAAAAAGGGAAAAGGTGAAATTGCTCACTACTACTACTACCACTTCACATGAGTTCTTCTTCAGCCGGTTTGATTGCCAGAACATCCCATTTCCGGTATCAATCTCCACGATCATCATCATCATCTCCTTATAATCTACCCTTAACCCCAAAATTTATCTCCATTAAAACCCCTCTGAGCTCATTACCATCAAGATTTGAAAATCTTACATTCTTGGCCTTAAAAAAACCCATAAGTAGATTCAATTGGAAACTGAACTCATCATCAATGGCTGAAATTTCAAGAGAGAGAAAGGAAAGCAAGTATGAAATCTTTGAAACTGAAGAAATTCTTTCGGTATCACTAGCGAAATACACAGCTGATTTATCAGAGAAGTTTGTGAAAGAAAGAGGGGCTTTTACTGTTGTTGTATCAGGTGGTTCTCTCATCAAATCTCTCAGGTAAAATGTTAGGGTTTTTCAAATTTTCTTACTTCCCCACCATTATTGAACATGTTAACAAGTTTGGGTTGAACTTGAATTTCTAATATTAAGTGGCATTTGATGTTAGGTTAAAGTTCTTTTTATGGGGTTTTTGTTTTTGGTTGATTTGGGGTTAGAATTTCAGGAAATTAGCTGAAGAACCTTATGTTGATTCAATCAATTGGTCAAAATGGCATGTTTTATGGGTTGATGAGAGAGTAGTTCCCAAAGATCATCCTGACAGTAATTATAAGCTTGCTTATGATGAATTCCTCTCAAAGGTGAAAACTTTAGTTTTTTCAACTTCTTTCAGATTAGTGGTTGCTAAGCCAATTCTTCTTTTTTATATCTAGTTAAAGTTCATCTACCTATTTATGAGTCCAGTTAAAAATGAAGAAAGAATGAATTTTTCGTTGTTCAATGCCGTTACCGTGTTTGGGGAATTAGGTAAACACATAAATCGAAAGGACATAGACAAGAAAAGATTACAAGATTGTTGTGGGAGAAGATGATCAATACTAGTATTTGACAGAGTGATATTAACAATTTAACTAAGAAACTTAGATATTGGAGCATGGATTGTAAATGTGACCCATGCACTCAAAATCGTTTGTCAAATCCGTTTTTGATAATTTTGAAGTTTGAATGATGAAATCGTAGTTGACATATCATAACTCCAAAAGCTTCTCATTCTCATAGATCTTTACCTATCTGCAAGTCGCTCAAGCGATAAATGCATTTAGAGAAATATGGCGTATTCAAACTCCTGTATTAGTGGCAATCAAAGAAATGCAAACACCTTTTTTAGGTTAAAGATAGATTTTTTTATTCTGTATTATCGGATCGGCTTGCTGAATGATTATCTTATTATTCCAAGTTCTGTGACAATCTGACTGGTATTACATCTCTAAGTATTTTTTTTGATATATTGACAGGTCCCAATTCCTCCTAGTCAAGTTTATGCTATAAATGATGCACTTCCGGCCGAGGGTGCTTCCGATGATTATGAAACTTGCTTGGTTCATTTGGTTAATACCAACGTTTTGGCTTTATCGACCGAAAAAGGATTCCCTAAATTTGATCTCATGCTACTGGGTATGGGTCCCGATGGACATATAGCATCTCTATTTCCTGGGCATCCTCTCTGCGACGAGAATCATCGCTGGGTTGCCTTTATTAAAGATTCCCCAAAACCTCCCCCAGAGAGAATAACATTGACCTTCCCTGTGATAAACTCATCCTCGTATATTGCAATGGTGGTGGCTGGAGCCGGTAAATCCAATATAGTGGGCAAAGCATTGGGTAAAGAAGTAACTTCAAATTTGCTTCCTGTCGAAATGGTTTCACCTGAAGAAGAAATGATTTGGTTTCTTGATAAAGAAGCGGCTTCGAAGCTGTAAAGACTAGCCATGACTGCTCATAATTATGTAAGTTTTGTACGACTCTTTAGTAAAGTGTAACCGCATCTACCTTCTAAGGTTGATTATGCTCTTCTGTTCCGTCTAATCTCCCGAGGAATATGTTGTCTAGTGATGAAATAGATGAACTACGTAATTACTAGTCACGCTTCCGTTCATGGGGGTTTTATCTGTTCCTTTTGATGAACTTCTTGTGTTGTTGAACTGAAATGTTTAGTCTGGTATGAAGGATTCCTGTTTGGTTATAATTTGGAAGTTACTTAGGTGGTGTTTTTCTATTGTCTAAGCCCGACTTGTCTGAGTTTGATCAGTTCCATCGAAGCACAATAGTCATTTTAGGTTACCTTACAGAATGGGCTCTTAGTTCAGATTTATTTTATGTTGGACTCACATGGACCCAAAATTAGCCTAAGTTGTTCGGACGAGTCAGATGGAAAACAAATATTCTAAAATCTAAAACAAGTAAGATTGCATGTTCTAAAATCTGACTCGAGTCTAAATCCGACCTGTCAGTCCGAGTCTGATCTGTCTCCATCCATCAGGGGCACTATAGTTGGGCTCTTAATTCAGATTTGTTTATGACTACTAACATGGACAGAAAGCAGCCTTAGTTAGCCCATCTGACTAGTAAGATTTTAGATATGCAATTGGAAACAAAAACACCACCTCAATCTCAAATTCTTAACAAGTTTTTCTTAGAATTCATGCATCACTTGATTGAATGAAGATTAAAAGAAAACCCCATTGAAAACATAATCATAAATCAAGAAGAAGAGGAGATTACACTAGTGTGATATCTCTAGTTCTTTCTCTGTCCTCCCTAAGTAGTAGTAAATTCATATATCAAAAAACAAACGACCTAAAATTGCCGGTCCACACTTAATAAGAGAAGATCACTTAATTATCGATCAACTTCTCCTTCTCTTCTTCAGTCATAAACGCAGTAACAGGGAATGATCTCCCGACACCCATTGGAGTCTTGAAATATATTTTCTTACTAGCAGGATCATCTATGCTCATCTCAGTTATAGGAACCCACATAAACATCTGCTTGCTTTTGACTCCAGTCATCTTTTTCATCTTGAATTTTTCAATGTAAGCTGTTACTTCGGTGGAATAGCTAACACGGGTTTTTGCCGAAGCAAAGAAATGTTCATAGGGAGCCTTCTGCTTCATCCAGACAAACCCTGTTTCTCGAACTCGTCCACACTCTTCAAGATCTTGCAGTGGAAGAACCCCTTTAGGAAATCCAAGTTCTTCAAGAAGTTCGATTGATTGTCGATAACAATTTTCTGAACCGTACACTATTTCTGCACCTTCTCTCTCATCATTCCTTGAAGCACTGGTAGCCATGACAAGAAGAAAAGTAAGACGAAAAAAGAATAGGTCTCTGTGCTTTGTTAATTACTCACTAGGTAGATGAAAATTCTGATAAGTTGAAAGAGTTGTGTTGATGGATTCAAATATTTGAAGAAGAACAAAGATGTGAAGGTTGTTGAGAAGTTGACCTAGAAAACTAAACCCATGTGAGTCTGTTTACCAAACAGCTTTGGTGTGTGGAGAACTCACCTGTACTGGTTTACCAATATATATATATATATATAAATTTTGGGTTTCTAGTCCAAAAATCTACCCCTAAACACACATTTAGTCCACCCTAATATTAATTTAGGATTTTAAGCCATAATAATAATTATAATGGATATTTAGTCCAAGTTAGTTAAAGTATGTTTATATGTCAAGGTTACAGTGTTTTTCTATTTATCGATTCTTGTTTTGTTTCATAAATTACCTGTTATTTATTATTAAAGTTTCATACTTTATTTCATTTTTCTTTATATGTGTCATACATAACACATTATGTATCAACAATGTTTCTTCAAAACGGAAAAGGACTAAAAACCCATTTTCTGAGAAGATTGGACCTTAAACCCTTTTTTGAACTTTATTTTGGACTTAAAACCCATGCACCCATAAAAAATTATTTATAGGGAAAAAAATAAAAAGGTGGGGTTAGCAGCACAGATCCAGGAATAAAGGAAAAGAATATTAGTTGAGAAAAAAATGAAAGAATTTGATACTTTGATGCAACAAAACTAAAGTAGCAATCATGACAAAATTCTATGGCGTGGATTAGTTACCCAAAACTTAAGCTTTGGCATCTTTATTATTGAGAAAGAAATACTTCGTGTGGACACTAACCAGAACTAGCATTTTCCGTTGCTTGAGTTATCTCTTAGGTGTCCACCGCGTTCGTAGGACGCAGTCAGTAGTTCTCTTTTGGCTACGTCTACATGGCTGGAACACAATCTAAATGGAACAAAAGAGCGATCTAAAACAACCAAGAAGAACAAGAAGAAGAAAATGCAGTTTTTCTTTCTTTTGAGAAATCGACTACGAGGTACGTTAGTCGTTACAAGACATTGATACATCATGAAGATGTGATAAGCATGATAACTGTCTAATTTAAAATAAAAGAGGCCTAAAGCCCGACAACATGAAAGAGGCCTGAAGCCCGACAACATGAAAGAGGCCTAAAGCCCGACAACAAGAAAGAGGCCTAAATCCCGACAAATTTATTACATTATTTATTAAATTTATTACCTATTACATGGAATAAATCTTGATGGCAAACTGCTTCCACCGAGATTCGATATCACGACCTCATGGGCTTAAGAGGGGGTGTCCAACCACTGCACCAAAGGGTGGTGGAGAAGAAAATGTAGTAATTTCATAGAGAAATTTGAGGGAGCTTGTAGAGATATAAAGGGAGATAATCGTGTGAAAATATGTAGAAAGTGGGTGGGCAGTTAATTGTGATATAGGTATTCTCAAAATAAATGGGTGGTAAATAAATTTGGGTGGTTATTTTTCAAATTCAAAATTCATTTGTAGCTCCTGATCTAAAAATAGGCGAAATGTGTATCACAAATTAAAATAACTAAATTTTCAAGTAATTTGAACCATCTCTCAACAAAAAAAAAGTAATTTGAACCATCGGACATGCACGAATATCTAAAGATAAATCTATGACCGAGCTCAAAAAAGGCCATTGCGTTTTATATAATATCAGATGGGCACGAATATCCAGAGATAAATCTACGACCGAACTCAAAAAAGGTCGTTGCATTTTATATACTATAATAGATATATAATATGTTATATTACACTTCGAAAAAATCATTACAAAAGTTGTTTCCTCCAATGACAAGAAATTCTCAAACTAATTAGCATTCAAGAATTTCATGCAGATAGGTGGATTAACCTTAGCCAAAGCAAGAACAGATGAAGGTAAACTCCATAACCCATCACCACATATCAAACCAGAAGCAACTGCAGGAATCATAACACTAGCCTTCTTCTCATTAAGTTTCTCCCAACTAAACACAATCAAACTTCCAAGACACATATCGATCGAGAAATAAGCTCCAACTAAGAATGGAACCGCCATTGCCATTGGTAATGGTACAAATTTCCCGATCCTTCTCGGACAATAATCTCTCAACAAATTCATCCCGACGGCAAAAGCGAAAAACCCATAACATAGCTCCAAACAGTGACGGGGTAATGTCGAAAACCCTTCAACTCCTAATATAGCCATGTTTCTGTATATTAAAGCATAAGGAGCTTTGTAAACTCCATTAGGATTTCCAATATCAAAGGCTCTATAAAAAAGAATGAAAACTAGAGGAGCTATAATACAACCCATGGCAGTTCCTATAGCTTGACTTAGTAGCATTGAACGTGGGGAAGTTAGGGTTAGATGTCCTGTTTTGAAATCATGCATAAGATCAGAAGAAATAGAAACTATGGATTTGATGAGCCCACAACCGATAAGTCCGACGACCACACCGTCTTGTTTTCCGGCTAATGCAGCTAGTATAAAGAGAGCTACTTTTCCGTAGTTATAAGCCATGTTTATATCGGTAAGACCAGCACCATAAGCGTTGCAGAAGCCGAGAGACGGAGCAATAATGTAGGCTATAACTACATAGTACCATTTGAGCTGAGGAAACATCTTTGGGATCACTATTGTTGAGATAATAGAGAAGATTATATACCCTATTATTGCAAGTTTGATAGGAATACTTTCTCTCATGAACACTTCATTTCTTTTAAGATCATCTGGATCTTGTGTCTGGTTATCTTCATCAAGTCCTGTAAACAAAAGTCAAGGTTAATAGAAGTTCTTATTAAGAGCATGAAGCAATGATGCTCAATTTTGTCTGATAAGTCTAACTCAAATGGACCCAAAATGAACTCAAACAACGAGTCGGGTACATAGAAAAATCATGGAGTCTAACTCGAGTCCACTCTGACCTACTTAGAAAGAAAAAAGCACTACCTAAACTTTATGTCTGTTTTACCTGTATTGGCTCCTTTCTTCTTTTTTAATCTGGCATGGATGTTTATGCTGGTGATAGCAACTACTTTAAGAAAATTGTAGATCCCATCACCAAGGATGAGAGCTACTGCAATAAAAACCTGCAAATTTGGTCAAGTAACGAGAACATAACTTAGCATCCTGTGGGAGCAGTCAATGACATCAAACGCGTTATACAAGTGATCTATCTATCGAGGAGCGCTCCTACTCTTATATGACTTGGTTATATCAAAGCATTATCTGGTTCTAGCATTTTCTTACACGACTTGGTTATATCGTGACTTAGGTAGGTCATACGAGAAACAAACCTTGTAACCTTGCAAGCTCTTCATACTACTCTCTGGTAACTCACTTGGATACCAATCCCCTTTAAGTCCATGTATCAATGGCCACATTATCCCCCATGAAATTACAGCTCCAAAAAGCAATGACAAATTCACTAAATGTGGGCATATCATCCCTGCTCCAACATATGTCATACTAAAGTTGAAGTAAAATCTGCAAAAACCCAAAACTTATATAATTATCCCTAACCAAATACATTAAACGATCGATCAAACTGTTAACATAAAAGATATCGATACCAACGTTTGTTTCCAAGCTTTTAAACCAAAAGTTGGGAATTCCGAGAATCCACATTCTTCTCCTCCACTGAAGAACCATTGGAAGAAACCCCATAGAAAACTCATTGAGAAGAACTTCACAAATCCGCGGATACGTTTCCTTTTAAGGAATAAACATTAACATCATTTAGACATGATTCGTTCAAGTTGAATTCTAGTTAGCTATGGAAGTTAAAAGGGGAAAAATATAAGTACTTTGCATTCTTGTCCTCTAGGGGAGAATGGAAGCCATTAATGAGAACTCCACTTGCAGTTCCACTAGGGTACGTTAGCTTATAGTCCACTATCATAATCTGTCTCAAAAGAAAAAGAAAGAGTATAAAGTATTATAGGTCACAACGAAACTTAACGAGAAGGGGTTTAAACCACAGATTAAGATAAACTGTGGTTTTTAAAATATTATAAGAAAAAGGCGGTCAATAGAAGGATTGAGCCCCATTGGTTTTACGACTAGGAATATTTATTAGTATAATATGCTTTTATCATTGTTCTAAAGCAGAATATGTGTTACTATACTTATGTCAGGGTAAGATAGACGGTTCGCCTTTTTCAACATAAAAGATAAGTCACATGGATAAATGAAAATGCTTAAATAGAAATATCACTTGCCACTTGCAAGTAAATATTATAAAATGTTATCCAAAGTAGATTCCAAAAAGTAAGAGAGGGTCTAGTGGCTTGATAGAAGTTGAAAGGTGAAGTATTGGGTATTGTTTTGGGATTAGATATAATTGAATGTGTATTTCTGGTCTTGTTTTCATGTATGTCGATGTTAGACAATTTTAGAAAAATATTATATCACAAAATTGATGTAAGTTCACAACCCAATGAACAAAAAGAGAAAAGTGAGACATTTAGCTAGGAAAGAAGAGTAGGCGAAAGCATATTTATGGGTATCAACAAAATTACAAGAATTTTAGACTATTGATTACTAAATGATAAAGGGAATCCGACTGTTTAATTAAAATAGAACATCACGATAGTATTTAACTAATAAGATAAAGACAACATAAAGTGATGTTATTATAGGCGA
>BEHA01001159.1:97222-189116 GCA_002897215.1 Eschscholzia californica subsp. californica | reverse complement strand
AAATAGTTCATCCTTGTTACCTGCAAGAGAAATGCTATAGCAAGCAACTGCACAAGTCTGAATTATAGTATTTTCTTGTGGTGTGAATGGAGTTGAATCGATACCCATCTTTTTAAGAAACTTAGTCCATGATCGGACGACTACAAATGCAACAAGAGCTGCTGAAACGTTGAGGTTTGGGGTTAATCCAGTAGTGAGATTAAGCTTCATTATAACTACACTATAAAGAACACCAATCACTAAACTTGCAATTAGCCCACGTAGTGTTATCTGTTTCTTCCATGGTTGAATTTTCTTTAACTTAAAATCATCCTTGTTTTTTTCTTCTTGTTGTTTTTGTTCTTCTTCATCGAGTTCATCTTCTAAATTCTCTCTCATCTTAGTACCTTTCTCCATGTTATTTAGTAATTTCCTGAAAATGGAGTTTTCCACTTGATCTTCTTGAATCTACTATCTCCTACCCCTCTCTATCTCACTCCCTTTTTATAAGTATATAGTCATTATTGGGCAAAAGGGTTGTTTTTTAAGTAGTAGAAATGGACATGCCAAATTCAAAAGACCATGCGGTTCGAAAAATCCCACATTGGTTCTGGAAGGGTCAGATAGCCACTTTATAATCTGATAGGAAACCTCAAGGGTCAGTTTTTTGGGGCAAGAGGCACGAGACCAGCATACACCGGTATCAAAACCAAGGTTGTGTTTGATAGACACTTTTTCCGGAGAAAATGGAATTTTTTTCTCAAAAAATTATATTTTCCTAGTGTTTGATAGCTGATTTAGCAAAAATGAAATTTAGGGTCACTTGACATTTTTTTCAAAATTTTTCCCAAAAAAGGTGGAATTATTTACCCTTATCCAAGTGAAGAAAAACTTTCTCCTTCACGCAAAACATCATAACAACAACCTCCCTCTACTCTTTCTCTCTCTATAAAGTTATCAAGATAAGGTAGAGAGATAAACACCAATCAAAGAGTTACATCTTCAAAGTTCAGACTCAAAGCTTCATCTTCATTTCTCTTTTAAAATAAAGAGATTAAAAACAATTTTTCACCTAAATCCGATTAACTTTCAATTTTTGCTCTTATATCCGATAGTTCAAAAAATGGAACTTTCTTAGGCTTGAAGGAGGCAACAGAGAAATTCAAAGAAGTAGTTGAACTTCATTTAGATCAAAGAAATGCTCTTCAATAAGAGATTTACTGTCTAAATGAAGAAATAAATGAAGAACTTGAAAAGTGAACCCTCATGTTGAGAGAAGAAATATAATCTCTTCTATAGAAACTCGAACACATGGAGAAGCTTTTAAAAACGGGTGGACTTCTTGACTTTCATCCCATTTCCTAATCTTCTCAGCAAGAAATTAGACCTTTTTAATCAATTTTGAGAGAGAAGGAAAGGGATATTAGAATTATACAATAGTTTCTCACTAAAATGATCAGTTCATTTGCTCCAGATATTGCTACTCTCAATTGTAGCTATCATCACTTTCTTAGGATTGATACTCCAATATTAGTCCAATCTCAAGAGGAAGAGCAACCCGTTATGGAGAATTTGAATACTTTTACTTCTGCAAAAAAGAAAAAGAATGGTATTGTTATTAAATTTTTCGTTACTAAACCGAAGGTTACAAAATGAAAAAAAATTAGAAAGCAATATATCATTTTTCTTCGTCAACCAAAAATGAAGAATTTAAAATTTTCAAATTGTTTTTCCTTAGCGAACCAAACAATAGAAAATGTGGAAAATATTTATAGAGAAAATGTTTCATTGTGAAAAAAATTCTCGAAGAAAATTTTACTCTATTTTTTTTTCCTTTCCCCAACTTGCTATCAAACACAACCCAAGATGAAACAAGTCTCCGCTCACTAGACTATTGACTATTCGAAGTGGCTGGTGGTTAGTTCATAGTGTATACGTCCCACATAGTTCAATGAATACAATTATCTCATGCTCTATTTCATTTATACCTAAGATTCAAGTTTTGATCTCCCCATTGGAAAGACACACATATTACTACCTAACCAAAGTGAGTTTCATTGTGATTCAATGAACATAACTCTCTTATGCTTTTATCTAGATATTCAATTTGATCCACTGATCTCTTGAAATCTTATCATCCAAAGTTTACTTTTTGTTATCAACTCAATGAGGTGATGAAACAAGCTTCATTGTCAACTTTAGAGGGAGTGGGGTGGGTATCTCTTTTTCTTGGTACAATTATTGATTCTTGTTTTCCCTGTTTCTTCTGTAATGCCAAGAGGAAGGTTTATGTAAGGATGTTGATCTTGTAGGACCCATGAGATTCCTTCCCTTCAGCAATCCCCATACTACCTCCATTTCAAAACAAAAATCTCTCCACTTTATAGGGTCAATAGTTTGGGGAATCCTTGTACCTAGGGCACCTACGGTTGTCAATCACCTTTGACTCCATTGACTTTGAAGGCCATCTAAATTTGATTCTAATAATCTAAATTGTTTGTTTTTTATCTTCTCATCTTTCACCCTCACCTTCACCACCACTTCCAGCTCCATTAACCATAATCTCTGGTCGCCGCCGCCGCCACCACCACCACCTTCATCTATTTCTCTCCTCTCGGTTGCAAGTGAATGAGGCCCCCCGGGCCCGAAGCGAGCCCTTTAGGGCCTGCCCTGGTGTTAGAAATATTAAACTTGATCATTGTTGGTACATGAATCTGTGTGGTTCATAGCTTAAATTATATTCATGTGCATTTTGTAATTCATGTATTTTGGAATTCATGTATTATCTAGTACATGTATTTAGGTTTGAAATATTCATGCATTAAGCAAGTTAGATAGTCATATTTTAGATTATAAATACCTATGTAATTCTCATTTGTAAGCATCCAAAACAAGCGTGGTTTATCTAATATATTACAAGGGTTTAAGAAAGTATTTTCTGTGTACTTTCAAATAATTCCAACAAAGTGGTATCTAGAGCCATAAGATTCTGAGAGGAATGGCAAATGGTAGTAATATGTTTTCATTTCAATTTCCTCGTCTTGGTAAGGAGAATTTTGATAATTGGGCAATTCGTATGAAGGCTTTGCTAGGATCACAAGATGATTGGTAAATTGTATACAAAGGCTATGTTGAGCCTGAGAATGAAGATACTTTGACTCCTAATCAAAAGGAGGTCTTGTTAAAGATAAGGAAGAAGGATCAACAAGCACTCACTCTCATACATCAATGTTCGGATGATATGATGTTCGAGAAAGTAGCAAATGCAAGCACCTCAAAAGAAGCGTGGGAGATTCTTCAGAATTCTCACAAAGGTGTTGATGAGGTGAAGAAGATTCGTCTTCAAACCTTGAGAGGTGAATTTGAAGCACTTCATATGAAAGAATCTGAGTTAATTTCAGATTATTTTACAAGAATGTTGACTATTGTTAACCAAATGAAGCAAAATGGTGAAGATGTTAGTGATGTTCGAATGATTGAAAAAAGTCTTCGATCATTACACTCAAAATTGGAGCACATTGTTGTGGCTATTGAAGAATCCAAAGATTTGGATACCATGACTATTGATGAACTTATGGATTCATTACAAGCTCATGAAGAAAGATTGAATAGAGGTAAGACTGAAGCAACTGAGAAAGTATTATATTCGAGAAGTTCTCCAAATGACAAAGTGAATCAAAATTCACAGAGTCAAAAGGTCGTGGTTAATTATAGACAAACTCGAGGTCGAAGTCGTGGAGAAACTCGTGGGTATGGTAGAGGAGAATTCTCCTCTAATTTTCAAGGAGGACGTGGAAGAGGAAGAAGAAATTTTGAAAACAACGAAAGAGGATATGACAAGTCACAAGTGGAGTGTTACAATTGACATAAGTATGGACATTATTCTTCTGAATGTCAAAATGAAGAGGCTAACCTTGCTGAGGAAGAAAAGGAAGATGAGGAACCGGTGTTATTGATGACACTCAAAAAGGAACACCACGATGAAGTTCATATTTGGTATCTTGATAATGGGGCAAGCGATCCTATGTGTGGAGATAAAGAAAAATTTTTAGAGCCTCACGAGAAGGCAATTGGTAATATCACCTTTGGTGATTCATCCAAAATTCCGATCAAAGGTAAAGGATCATTTCTCATTCGCCTGAAAAATAAAAATCAAAAAATTATTTCTGGTGTCTATTATGTGCCAAACTTGAAGAGTTTTATTCTTAACTTGGGTGTTAGAAATAATAAACTTGATCATTGGTACATGAATCTGTGTGGTTCATAACTTAAATTATATCCATGCATTTTGTAATTCATGTATTTTAGAATTCATGTATTATCTAGTAAATGTATTTAGGTTTGAAGTATTCATGCATTAAGTAATTTAGATAGTCATATTTTAGATTATAAAAGTCTATGTAATTCTCATTTGTAAATTGTAAGCATCCAAAACAAGTTTGATTTATCTAATATATTACAAGGGTTTAAGAAAGTATTTTCTCTGTGTCTTCAAATAATTCCAACATCTGAGCCCTCCATTTTCCTTGGATAAGAGAAAGAGAGAAGGAGGAGAGAGAGAAGAGTGAGACAGACGAACATTGTGCTGATGGGTTGATGGCGGAAGGTGGAGCTGGTGGTGAACCTAATTGTGAAGATTAGAGGGTAAAGCAAGTTGATTTTTTTAGTCGACATTAGAGTGCCCTCAGAGTGAATTGTAATCAAATGTGATTGACCCAAAATCAACATGCCTTAAAATTAAAAGGGAACTCCCCAAGAACATTCACACTTCTATTTCTCTATGGTTGGATGAATCAATCGATAATTTACAATCCCCTTTATGTTTTTTGTAGTATTTGTTTAATCATGATAAAAATACGTAAAAGTTATTAGGGATTATCCCATATATATTCCATTATGACTGCCAATTAGAATATGCAAAATAGATAAGTCTTGAAAAATCTCTTTTGAAGAAAATTATGTTCGATCTCTTTTAGCATTTCAGATAAGGAAGTTTAAAGGTGCCTCTATAAGTGCTATAAGTATCTCCTTCACTCACAAACTCTCCTTGAAATTGTGTCTTTTACCACTTATACCAGCGCTTTTAAAACTCCTCTTTCAGAAATGGGTCAAGACATTGTAACTTCAGTCCTGTTTAAGGGAAAATCGCCTAGTGACCCCAACATTGACATTACCCCTCAATCGAATAACTTAACACCTTTCGCCAATTAGGATAGAATTGTTAAACTTTAAAAGTAATTACTAAACCAAAACAAAGTATTTTTGAAAGGGAACGAATACAGGCACCTGTCGAGATTGCTATCTGGATCGAGTGCCTACTAGCACACAGTACGCATTGGGTGTCTAAAAGGGTTGGGTGTGTAAAAGGGAGGCACCCAGTACGGACTGGAGGTACCCATTCCCCCAGAATAATATTTTTTTTCTTCTTCTTTTTTCTTCGTTTCTTCTCATTCTTCAAATCATCATCAACACCTTATCGTGTAAAAAACTTTGTTTCCAAACCCATCATCATCGATCAACAATGAGTAATTAGAGAGATAAAAAAACACCTTTTTTTAGAGAGAGAAATAGAGTAAAATCATCATAAGAATAATCTTGATCCAAAACCAATGTTAAAGATAATCTCGAAAACCCTAATCTCAGACTAGTGTCAGACTCAGACCAGTCCGAGACCTTGCCTAAGGTTTTGAACTTGTCAGTAGACTCAGTATCATACCTTAAGCAAAGTTTCGGACGGGTGGATCTGTATCCAGGTGCCAATAGATGTTTTTTTGGGGTAAAAGGAAGAAATTGACCAAGGTCAATCTCATCCGTGGGTGCTAACAATAATTTTTTCGGGTGCTTTTAACCGCCATTACCTTCAACGTTTAGATTTTCTTTGCGGGAAAGAGGGAAAAACGAAACTCGTTTCCCTCTCTAAAACTTTTTCTGCAAACCCTAAGACAACACAGAGATGATTAACGCTCTGATAGTCGATATCAATGGCTGGAACGGAGACAAAACTAGTTCAAGAACTCATATTATACGCCGCAAGCGCTGCACTGAGTTGTTTAGTCCTGTTCGCTGGGTTACCTCAATTGGACCCAAATCCATCTGCTACTGAGAAAGAATTGGAATAGAAGAAGGAAAATAGATAAACGATTAGTACGTCCTCTCATTAATACCAATCCTTACGAGGTATTTCTCTATCTTTGGAAGTTGAAATTGGTTACATCAATGGAGAAAGTTGATCTTTTTATTTTTCTTTACTTGAATTTGACCCCTTTCCCAATATGGGTTGTTAGTAATTTCTCCAAATTTTGTGAAAATGAGGAATATTGTATTGTCTTTAAAGAAATTAGGGTTTCTCTATTGACTATATGATTTTTCTTTCTTTTCATTTAACTTGTGAACTCTGGTATTCTATTGCTTACTTGATATGAAAGTGGTAATTGATTCATTATGTTATTTCATAATTTGGGGATTTGAAGTTCGGCTGGAGTTTGATGTGTGTAATAAAGGAACTTCTATGGAAGAAGATGATTAGGGTATATTTGGCCTTTATGTCAAATTCATGTTTGCTGCTTCTTTGGTTTTAGACAATTAGAGTTAGCATTTACATCGAAAACTGATCCATACATGGAAAAAACTGAGGATGTATAAATGTCATTTTATCGCTTTCTCCAGGACTCGATTGGGTATTCTCAATGTTGAGAGTGTTCTCAGCTTGAGATATCATGTTAAAAGACATCAAGATTCTTAAATGGCACAGGAACAATGCTATATTGTTATGTTAGTAGTGTCTTTGACTCCTTTTTCACCCTACAGGATGTAATGGCGTGTGATGTTATAAACCCTGACCATATCGATGTCGAGTTTGAATCAATCGGTGGTTTAGAGAATGTAAAACAAACACTATATGAACTGGTTATTCTTCCACTTCGAAGGCTTGAGTTATTTGGTGGAAAGCTTCTCAGTCCACAGAAAGGAGTTTTGTTGTACGGGCCACCAGGAACTGGAATGGCAATGCTTGCGAAAGCCATATCAAAAGAGTCCAGGGCTGTTTTTATTAACGTTAAAAACTTGGTAAGTACTGATAACCATTGAGTAACTTTTTATTAGCTTTTATTCGTTATTATAAACTTTCTGATCAACTGATGACGGCAATGAGTTTTAATTCTATATCGTTTTTATATAAGGGACTTACTAAAATTTTGCAGTTGCTGCTGTATTCAGCTTGACTTATAAGCTCCAGCCAGCTATTATATTCATCGATGAGGTCGACAGTTTCCTGGGCCAACGCCGTAGTACTGACCATGAAGCAATGGCTAACATGAAAACTGAATTCATGGCTTTGTGGGATGGTTTTTTACTACAGATCGTAAGTAAGCGCACGAGGATTTTCTTGATTTTATTTCTTGTTACTTATTTGTATTTATTTCCCAGTTTGTAATTAAGCTAAAAGCAATGTAAGTTTAGTGCTGTTTTTGTTGATATAGAGAATGCTCGAGTAATGTTCTTTACTGCGACAAACCGACCTTCAAAACTTGATGAAGCAATACTTCGGTGTCTTCCCCAGGCCTTTGAGATTGGCATACGTGACCGAAACGAGCGACTAAAGATATTAAAGGTTATTTTGAAGGGTGAATAGGTGGAAGATGATATTAACTATGACTATATATCAAACTTGTGTGAAGGATACACTGGTTCAGATCTTCTTGAACTCTGTAAGCAGTCAGCTTATTTCTCTGTCAGAGACCTTCTAAATGATGAGAAGAATGGCAAGCACTCAAATGTCAGTATTCTTGATGTCTCCTTCCATCTTTCTCGTGTTCTTGTTTATTTATTTTTATGCATGTGATATCCATGTCCACTATTATGGGCATCTCCATTCAATTTCGTAAATTTTATCGATCGAATACTTCCATAGTAGTTATCTATTCCCTTGAGCTTTCATTTTGACCATCGATTATTGGTCATAATCTTGTTGGTTTATCTTATCTCCTTTTGCTCTTGTTGCCTGCAACAGATGCCAAGGCCATTGGCTCAATCGGATCTGGAGAGAGTTCTTGCAACGTCAAGGAAGACGAGAGTCGTGGCAGGTGAATACAATAGAACATGGTCAAGAAATGGAGCGGATGAAGCTTATCAGGTCCAAGACGCAATATCGGGCCTCTCTAAGCTTGTCTTGTCTCAAATTTTGAACCTTCGCCCAGAAGCCCAAGATCCGTAGGAAAAGCTGTCGTCATTTTATACCTGCAGTAGTTAAAGGTTAGTGCATTTTACACCTTTCAAAGAGTTTAACTGGATAATTTACACCGTGAACTATTGGCCATCATTGTCTTATATATACATGACTTAGTCCATAAAGCATATTCTGTATGAGTTCCTTCTTGATTAATTGTTTTTGACATACCATATTCTACATATACGAGTTATCTGTATTAGAAAGTCAAGAATAATGAGCAAAATCCACCAACTATGTCATTGTCTTTTCGGACATTTAGGGTTGTTATGAATCTTTATTTTGCTACAAACTTATTTAAAAACAATATTGAAAAAGTCCATATTTTGGATTTTAAAAGTCAAAAGTTACGCCTATTTGGATATATATGTATATTCTTTATGTGTGTTTGGATATTTTTGGAAGCAGGTGTTTTAATCTCCACCTTAATAATATAACTAAATTAAATTCTCTTTCTTTATTTTATGTTAAATGATGTTATGACTAAGCTGAAGAGACGATTAGAATAACCTAACCTAGTTGTTGACTTGTGGTATCTTCATATAATTGAAAGCTCATTTTGATTTGGGTTTGACTCTTTCACCTTAAATATCCTTAATTAAAAAAATTAGTAGATATTTTTCTTGTTTTTTTTACTAATTACTACTACTTAAGGTCGAATAAATTGTGAATATCTCTCTATCTCTCTAGTTTCTCTCTCTAACTTTCGTGTGTACCTCGTGTTTTGACTGGTTCAATTAGCCCGCGTTGGCCATCCTTGAACATTAAAAGCTCTTACAACTAATCCACAACTCCTCTATAATTCCTCTCCTTCCTCTCTCTACCTGAAACCTCATTCATTCAATTTCAATTCCTGGTCGCTCTGATCAATCGGCGAAGTACTTCAATTCGAAAATCGACAACTTCTCAGTTCTAAAAATCATGATTTCGATCAGTTCTTTTATTTTACTTTTCGTGATTATTATTGTGTTTATAATCATTAGAAACTTGATTTCAAGTACATCTGTGTTAATTCTATTGAAAAAATTGTGGAGATCAATTGATGAACGATTTCATATTTATCAATTCTATAGAGTTCCAGAATACAGTTCTAATTTTGAAGAGAATGAATTATACAAGAAAGTTTCAAAATATGTAAGTTCGTTATCTTCAATTGAAGATTCAGATTTCGCTAACTTGATTTCAAGTACCACAAAATCTAGTGAAATTACTGTTCAACTTGATTCAAATCAGTTCGTTTATGATACATTTCTCAGTACAAGAATTTCATGGATAAATGAAGAGAAAATTGAAGGAGGAATTAGTTTAAGAACTTTTGTTTTGAAGATCAAGAAGAGAGATAAACGAAGAATTCTCCGACCTTATCTTCAACACATTCATACAGTTTCAGATGAGATTGAATCGAGGAAGAAGGAGATAAAGCTTTACATAAACACAGAATCCGATCATCATGATCGTAAACTTGGACGGTGGAGATCTATTCCGTTTACTCATCCGACGACTCTAGATACAATTGTCATGGATTCTGATCTAAAAAACAAGGTAAAATCTGACCTAGAATCTTTTATCAATTCAAAACAATATTATCAACGAATTGGTAGAGTTTGGAAACGGAATTATCTTTTACATGGTCCTTCCGGTACCGGAAAATCATCATTCGTTGCTGCAATTTCTAAGTTTCTCGGTTACGATATCTATTCTATTGATCTCTCAAATGTTTCAGATGATTCTGACCTAAAATCGATTTTACTTCAAACGACAAACCGATCGGTGATTGTTATTGAAGATTTAGATCGATATTTGAATGAGAAATCAAGATGTTTGAGTTTATCAGGGATTTTAAACTTCATGGATGGGATTTTCTCTTGTTGTAGTGAAGAAAGAATCATGGTGATTACTATGAACAATAAAGATCGGATTGATTCTGCAATTTTAAGATCAGGAAGAATTGATGTTCAAATTTATTTCCCTCTTTGTGATTTCAATTCATTCAAAACTTTGGCCAATAATTATTTAGGGTTAAAAGATCATAAACTATTTCCTCAAGTTGAAGAGATTTTTCAAACAGGAGTAAAACTAAGTCCAGCTGAAATCGGTGAGATTATGATTGTGAATAGGAGTTCACCGAGTCGAGCTTTAAAATCGGTAATTACTGCTTTACAAGATGTTAAGTCATTATCAGCTAGACGGAGATTGAGTGAAAGTGTTTCGAGTAGAGAACAGTTATTCGAAGACGAGTCAACCAGTTCGCCTAAAGAAGTTATTTGCAGAGAAAGTGTTCATACTGTGAGGGAATTTAGAAAATTATATGGCCTTCTTAGGTTTAGAAGTAGTGGGAGAAAAACTGGTCCTATCGATTTGAGTCCATCTGAGAAGGAAAATTGAATTTCCCCGTGTGAACTGGTTTTCACCACGTAAAATCAAAGCCGACGAAAGTTTAAAACTATTTTTATCTTTTATTGATTTGTACATGTAAACACGACTATCACAAATATTGTAGTGAATTCTTTTACTAAGGATTTTCATAAGGTGTAGAATGAAACTAGATAAAATTTTGACATAGAATTGGGTTTTGGTTTAGATTTGATTTTTTTTGTCTACGAGTTAGATATAGTAACAATTTAAATTGAAACTTTATGATTGGAAAATGTTATAAATAGTGAAACAAACTCATAGATTGAAAGTAGATGTAGTTATTTGGATCATTTTGTGTATTATATTTTGGAAAGGATAGGGGAAGATGAAGATTTGTATTGGTAGAATTTATTAGTATTAGTTTTTTTTTTTTCTGATGAGAAAAATTTATTAGTATTAGTTGGTATAGTTGAGTTGAGAACATGAGATATTTGATGTTTGGCAAATGCCTTTAATATATTGTTGGATTATTTGGATATGTACCTAATTTTCCATTTCAGACGCCTTTCACTCTCAACTGAAGAGTGAGCCAATTTCAAGATCTTTCAGTTAAAGAAAACGAAAACATATGCGGTAAAAAAGTGCATGTGTAGCTAATAGGGGTGGGAATCGGGCGGGTATGGGCGCCCGCGGGTAGTTCTGAGTCGGGCTCGGGCGGGTCGGGTAAGTTTCTCTTCTGCCCACTCGGGTTCTCGGGCGGACTCGGGCGGGCTTTTCTAAAATATTCAATGATCAAAGCCCGCCCAAGCCCGCTAAGACATCGGGTTAGCCGGGCTTCGGGCAAGCCGGGCGTCGGGTTTCCTGCTCTGATATTTTTCTATCCAGAATAAGCTTCTAACTAAGAACTGTATAAATCAAAACCCTAGAATCTAGATAAATCTAGTAAGTTCAAGATATAAAATGAGTACCAATCTAGATAGATCTGGTAAGCTTAAGATATAAAGCTGGTCTGTTCATGAGAAACATTGGGTTACAGATGAAAGTTAATCAAGATTTCAAAGAAAGATACATATAAAACAGATATGTGTGATGAAAAGAATTATTTTATATAGGAGTGAGTCTTTTTACATATCAAAGTTATAAGAAGATTAAGGGATATATACATATAATAGGAGTACATGTGATCTATTATGGTTTCACCATCATCATCAACTTATCAGTGTCTACATGGCCTCTCCTTTTCTTTCTCTTTCCCAATCTTGCAAAATATCTTCATCCATTCTTATTATCTTCTTCTACATCATCTTCTTTTCTTATTACTTCTTAAGCATTCACTCTCTTAAGATCATTTTCTCTCTCACTCTCTCTCTCTCTCAGATCCTCTTTTCTCTCTCTAGAATCCTCTTCTCTCTGAAAATCTTCATAAAAAGAAAAGACAGACAGTTGGTCTCTCATTAGTTTTAGGGTTACAATGTCCCCAAGTAGGTGATGGTTTGCACGTGTCTTTGATCGGACGGCCCACATTAACACATTTGTATTGTGTTTTTTATGCGGGTTGCTAGTGGGCGGGTAACGGGCTCCTTTTTCGGGCTCGGGCTTGGGCGGGATGCCGGGTAGGCTTTCTTACCCGAGCCCGCCCACTAATTTTCCTCGGGCTGGGCGGGTACTGCCCATTTTCGGGCACGGGCGTCCACGGGCCATGTCGGACTCGGGTAACCGTGACGGGTATCGGATTGTCGGGTATAATTCCCACCCCTAGTAGCTAATGACTAAGTCGTGTACATCGAGTAAAATTGGAATTTACAGAGTTCTGTAGAGTTTAGAACGGACTTCCATGTAGCTAGTTATGCATGGTTTGAGGTTTAGTTGTACGGCAGGAGGTCATCTTGTTGTTGTTGGGTAATTTGACGAGTGAGACCGACCGATGCCAATAACACTGACAGTCTTTTGGATGGATTTGTTGAGTTTTAGACACGAACAAAAGATTTAACCTATTAGGATTCAGGATATGTGATTTAAGAGGAAAAAGAGCAAAAACATATAGTTGGGGGAGATTTTGAGCATTCAACTTCTTAGATTGTGACCTACACTCTTTTTTTTGTTGAAGGACCTACACTCTTAGATAATGAAGTACAACTTGATTAGTCTCTGATGATACCCTAAATAAACACTTTGCCTCCCAGTAACTATTAATTCGTCTCAAATCCGTTATATACAAATTTTTATTTTTTGATGAAATCCGTTATATACAATTTAGTTGTGCAAATAAACTTTCTCCCTACCACGTTACATAGTCGTACTTCGCAGGTATTCCCTTCCTCCAATCTCTTCATTGTGTGCAAGAACGATTTTCAGGACGATCTCCGCCTCCGGAAAGTCGTATGTGGACAACATCAGTAAATTATAGCCCTCAAGAATCGAACATAATCTCTTGGTTGTTGTAAAAGGTGTCCATCTAAGCTGTTAGTAGATGTTCTCCCTCCCTCTTATATTATTAAAAATTGTGTAGATGTTGGGGAAATAAATTCCCACATGAGCAGAAGTGGGATTGTAGTGTTAAAGGTGCTTCTCTCAAGAGTCAAGACTAATTTGAAAGGAAATTTGTGAAGGAGAGAGATAGATGGCTTTAACATTTCCAGATGACAAAACTCCCCCATGCTAGTAAGGCCTTTTAGATCCGTGAAGCGCACAAATGCAAAAGACGACAACATCACTAGCAGCCCAGGAGATATGCATCATCTTATAATGGTAGGTCAATAGTTAGATCACAGCTCCTTCAGATCTTGGGCCCCACAAATTGATGAAATCAGACGGTCAAGATTGAAGGAATGTCGGCTACAATAATAGTAGTCTAAAAATATCTGGTACAGGAGATCTATTTACAACGACAAAAGTCTAACTAGATAATCAACCAAGATCTTGACACGTGGACGTCGTTAACCATCGAAATACAAAAACTATAAACGATTTTCTCTCTCTCTTCTCTTGATTTTCTCTTTCACTCGCATAAAGAGGAGAGAAGTGACGAAGAAATCCATTTCTTTTCCCCTCTCTCTCTTCTCTCTCAGATCGATCTGCAGAGATGGAGATGTTTTACTATCTTGTGTTTGGGGGTCTATCAATGGTGGTTGCTGTCTTGGAGCTCAGCAAAAACAACAAAGATCGGATTAATACTTCTTCTGCTTTCAATTCCTTCAAGAACAATTACCTTGTTGTTTACTCTCTCATGATGGGTAATGCTCAGATCTGATCTTTTTTAACTCAAAAAGTTTTCTTCACTTTCTTAATTATACGTTTCTACATTGTGGGTTTTCTCGGTATTTGCATTTTGATGTATATATATATAAGATTGTGTGATGTTAGGGTTAGTTGCTCATCCGATCTAGGGTTAAAAGTACTTTGTTTGGAGAAATTATGTGTTTAATTTTAATGGGTTGCTGTGATTTGGGTTTGGTTTTGAGTTTTGGGCGATTTTTTTTTGAGGATTTAATGTGAGATCTGGTTAGGAATTTATTTCCTCTAATGGTTATGAAATTCTGAAGTTTATGTGATTGTTGATCTGATGATTATGTTACTAGTCACAATGTAAGCTTGATCAAGCTGGTTTCAGATTTTATCCTATTTTGATATTGTACTTAGCTGCAAATATGGCCTTTAGATAAGTTCCCTAGATCCTCTATATTGTGAAATTTTATCAAATTAGAGCTCAAACCTTTTGAGAACCAGCTCATTATGGTAAAATGAACTAGAGTTGTTGGGTCGGTTTCATTTTGTTTCTAAATAGGTATTGACTTCTTTTTTTCTTCGGGTAGCCGGAGATTGGATGCAGGGTCCTTATGTCTACTTCCTATACAGCCAGTATGGGTTTTCAAAGGGAGATATCGGACGGCTCTTTATTGCTGGTTTTGGATCTTCCATGTTATTTGGGACCATTGTTGGTTCTTTGGCCGATAAACAGTGAGTTTTGTCATATAATTTGAGTTTGTTCGAAAAAATGAGGTAAAATAATTCATCTTTTTTGTCGCTCATTATTTTCTGTACCGAATTCAGGGGAAGGAAGAGGGCATGTGTCACGTATTGCATAACATACATATTGAGTTGCATTACTAAGCATTCACCTCAATACAAAGTACTAATGTTGGGACGTATATTGGGAGGAATTGCTACTTCTCTCCTGTTTTCAGCATTTGAGTCATGGCTAGTTGCAGAACACAACAAGGTAAGATCTTCGATCCCTGCCTTTGAATTTCTATAAGGGATGGTTAGAGTTGTACTCTCTTAAATGATCACCAAAAATAAAAATAGCAAAGGTTAGAAATTTCCATAAGAGCTTGATAACTTACATATTCTTCTTGTTTCACATGTCCAGAGGGGTTTCGAGCAACAGTGGCTTTCCCTTACATTCTCCAAGGCAATATTTCTTGGAAATGGTCTTGTCGCGATTCTTTCTGGGTTGTTAGGGAACTTGTTGGCTGATAATTTGGGATTTGGTCCTGTTGCTCCCTTTGATGCTGCTGCTTGCTTGCTTGCGGTTGGTATGGCCATTATCCTCTCTTCCTGGAGCGAAAACTATGGAGACCCTTCCGAGAACAAGGACTTGCTTACCCAGTTCAAGGGTGCAGCAATTGCCATTGCGTCTGGTGATTCATTCTTTAACTTCTTAGTCTCTCTTCCTTTATCTTAATATTACAAGCAGCCTTACTTGAGTATTTTATTGTAAAACCAACTACCAAAGAACTGCTCACTGATTGAGGTTCGGATATGTCCTACATGGACAATTTACTAGCATAATTATATCCAATAATTACGAACTTAAGCTTTATTTTTGGGCAATCAGAAAACTGTCAATGGGTCGACCACTCATCTTTACAATTTGTACTCTATTCCTTGTTTTCTATCCGTCTTACAATATATTTTTTTGTGGTCCAGACGAGAAGATTGCATTGCTGGGTGCAATTCAATCTTTATTTGAAGGTTCAATGTACACCTTTGTGTTCCTATGGACTCCTGCTTTGAGCCCTAACGATGAGGACATCCCACACGGTTTCATTTTCGCAACATTTATGTTAGCCTCTATGTTGGGGAGTTCAATAGCATCACGACTGATGGGACGGTCATCTCTGAAGGTTGAAAGCTACATGCAAATCGTGTTTGCCATTTCTGCGGTTACTTTCCTGCTTCCCATTGTCACCAGTGTAATATACAAGTCCAATGAGCCTCATCTTTCAATAAAACCCTAATCTAGATGGTGATTGAATCTAAATTTAACTTCTTATGTGAAACAGTTTTTGATACCAGCCTCAAATGTGAAGGGTGGGAGCATCTCATTTGCAGGAAGCATCCAACTCTTTGGGTTCTGCACATTTGAGGCTTGTGTTGGTATTTTCTGGCCTTCAATTATGAAGATGAGATCCCAGTACATCCCGGAGGAGGCCAGAAGTACCATCATGAATTTCTTCCGTGTTCCTCTCAACATCTTCGTGTGTATTGTTCTATACAACGTAAGTAGTCTATTAAAAATTTCACTAATATGATAACTGAGTTGCCAAAACTAGGCTACTACCATCCACAAATTTGGATTGCAATTTAGTAATTTCAAGTATGGAAAATCAGAACCATATGTTTTATTAAATCGATAGAGCTGATTTTAAATCTAAAAAGTTCGATCTTGTTATTTTGAAGGTAAATGCATTCCCGATCTCCGTCATGTTTGGGATGTGCTCGATTTTCCTCTTTATGGCATCGATCTTGCAGAGGCGTCTCATGGTGGTGGCAGAGAGCCACAGAGCTAGTAAGTCCATTAGTCGTTTTTATCCTTATGATTGTAGAATGCGTGAATTTAATGCATCAAACTCAATATGATTAATCAAACGAAACTATTATAATTGCGTAATGATCGATGTTTGTTGTCAACAGAGTCTGAGGATTGGACATCCATGAAGGAGAGAGACTCAGAGGTGGAACCATTGAACATCTAATCTGCTTGAACTCCAGATAGGTCAGACAACAAGGAAAAGAAGATTATAATTTCTTTTTCTATCTTTCACCATTAAAATGTTTAGTTGCTGTTTGGGTAGTAAGGGCAAATCCTATATATAACAGAAAAGATTATATATAGGATTGTCATCGATTCGTTGATTAGGAAACAGGTTTTGAACGGTAAATTGGGTGGCTGAAGGTTTTGATGAAATGGGGGGAAAGCGATGAGCAGGAATAAATGCATATTCTTGCAGTTCATTAAAATGGGCATCAAGGTACAGGCTGTGTTTTCTGAGCTGTATTTAATGTTCTCTGCTGTAATTTTTGTGGGGATTCTTTTGGTTAATAAGGCTTTAGGGTTTCCTTTTCTTTCTTTTTTGACATGACATGTTTTAAGGGAGTTATATGAATGGTCTTGAAAAGTAATCTGTAATGAGTTTTTAAATCATGAATCAGTAACCCAAGTTGATATTTAGTTAATGTTTCAGATCTTAAAAGTTTGGGGCGACTATGATCATTTCATCACACAAAAGATCCACAATGAGCCCAATTCCAAATGAAAGAAACCCAAAACAAACATGAGTCAACCATTGTAGAGATTTAGCCAGTCATGACAAAGTTTCTAAAGTTTGATGCAAATCCCATTTGAGATAGGAGCTACAGACAGAGTAAAACTACCTAAAGCTCTACTTCAACTTTATTTGAGAAAAGAGACTCAATTGTTGCATACTTCCATATCCCGTTCTAAATTGGGAAATTTGGCCAAAACTCCCTAAAAAAGTTGAATTCTAATTAAAAAGGATTTATCAACTTTTTATAAGCTTCACCTCCCTATGGCATTTTTGTAAATTATCTAATATAGGGAAAAGACGAAACTGACCTTATTGCAAAACAGATTGCAAAGCTTTGCAAGACAAACCAAATTGCAAAGTAGTGCAAACCAGATAGCAAAGTAGTGCAAACTAGATTGCAAAGTAGTGCAAACCAATTTGCAAAGCTCTGCAAACCAATTTGCAAAGCTCTGCAAACCAGATTGCAAAGCTCTGGAAAGTGTGTGCAAAGTCATTGCAAGGCAAACCAGATTGCAAAGCAATGCGAATGGGAATGCAAAGCTCTGCAAATCATATTGCAAAGCTCTGCAAACCAGGTTTCAAACCAGTGCAAACCACTAGTTTGCAAAGCTTTGAAACCAGATTGCAAAGCAGTGCAAACCAGTTTGCAAAGCTTTGTAAACCAGATTGCAAAGCTTCGCAAGCTAAGATTCTAAGGGCAATTTCGGCATTAGAAATAGGAGTGCTTTTAGAAGTGTCCTTCAAGACTATTTGCAAACGATATATGGGGCCTACAATGACAAAAAGATAATTTATCTTTTTGACAAAAAAAAAACATGAAATCGGGCCTCCGACCCAATTTCACGTTCTAAATTTTATGCTTCAAAATTAAATAGTACTCCCTCCGTCTCATATTCATAGTCCATTATCGAAACTCTCCCGATTTATTTTCGTTTTCTGTGTTCCTATATTGTCCTTATCAAATAAGAATGCTAGCATTTATTGTAATTCAATCTAATAAATTTTATTGGGCAAAAGTAGTGCATGCATTATCTTTCTTAATAAATATACTTGATATTGATAGAATTAATTAGGGGTATATTTGTCAAAATATTGGATATTATAGGTTATATATGGTATGAGACTTTCATTTTGAGACAACTCAAAAAGGAATAATGGACTTTCATTTTGAGACGGAGGGAGTAGGTATTTGGAAAAATAAAATCGAAAGAGAAGTTGCAAAATATAAATGTAGAACTCTTTTCCACTAAGAAAACTCTACGGTTTCGTTTAGGTCCAAACTTCAAAGTCAAACCAAAGTTGACCACATATATTTTAGGTTCAAAGAAACTTTACGATTTCTGGGGAATATTTTTTTTTTTAGAGAATCCATGTTTTTTTTCTTTATATATTTTCGGGGGCTACATTTTTTTAGTCCAAAAATTAATTTGATTAAACATTGCCCTTAATCTTCATTTTCTCTATCACCTTCACCACCATAACTTTCCACCACCACCATTCCAACCACTATTGCCACCTCTTCTCCTCTCTCACTTACTGTTGTTGTCTCTCTCGGTTTGTGCCTCTCTCTCTCTCTCTCACTACTTCTCTCTCTCCTCCCTCTTTCTCTCCTTCTCCGTCTTTCTCTCTTCCTCTCGCTTTGCTTCTCCATCTCCCTCTATTACTCATTATTTCTCTGTGCTCTCACACACTCTCTCTCACTCGACATCTCCCTCTCTCACACAGCTTCGACGAAAGGGGACCTCGAAAAAGGTTTCACCAGAAACCTTCCTCAAAGTCTGATTCTAGCAAAGGCAATACTTTTCTTTGCCGAAACTGTGTCTATGTGAGAGAGGGGGAGAGATAGAGACTGAGGAAGTAACATTGAGAAATAGAAAGAGGAAAACAACTAGCGAGAGAATGACAGAAAAATTGCGAGACTGATAGAGAAAGAGAGAAATAACGAATGAGAGAATAAGAGAACGACAAAGAGAAATTGTGAGAGTGAGATACAGAGAGAGTACCAGAAAGAGAGAGAGAAAACAGAAGAGAGAAAGCAACATGAGAGAGAGGAGGGAGAAGATGAAGATTAGAGACAATGATAAAGCCAACTTTTAGGTTAAAAAGAAAATATGTCCCCCAAATCAATGTTTGTTGACTAAGTAACATTGACCAAGTATTTATGCCAGAGCTTTCTTTTCTCGTGGCCTTTTGCAAATCCACCTTTTGGCCACAAGGAAATGTCAAAAACATGCATGTTACCACCCCTTTGAGTTTGACTCAAGATCTCAGTCAATAAATTGATAACACTCAATACATTTGTTTTAAATACTATTTAAAACCTTCAAAAACTAAATCCAGAGGAGTATGAGACTATGAGGTGAGCTTATGAGCCAAGAAAAAGAAGAAAGAAAGAGGAATTGGTCTTGTAAGTTTGACCTATTGGGTAGTTTCTTAAACCCAATCTGCAAATACACAAACTTTTTTTTTTCCTCATACTTCATATGCAGATCTCAGCAACTTATAAAAAGACTAGGTCATTGGTCAACTAAGTTCCCAACATATAGAAACAGTTTTAACTGAAAGAGTACACCCACCCATGGAGAGCAAGGCATAAGAGGAATAATTGTTCGCCCATATCAATACAATCACTAAATCAATATGAACCAAGAGGATGAAGGATAAAGTGGTACCACTATCATTTATCCAAGAGCAATTTCGGTAAAAGGAAAACACGCGAATAAATCTTATGCTTTCAAGTATTCAACATGATTTTTTATACAGAAGAATATACACCCCCAACCAGATCTCCTCATGGAAGCACCCGTACCAGAAAGAAGGAAACAGACTTTACTCAACATTCAACATATGGAGCCACTCGAATGCAAATAATGAACTGAGAACATGAATCAAGAAAATGTAGAACTAAGTTTACCCATCTCACTAACATTGATATCAACTTCATAATTCTAATTCGAAAATCAAAATATAAACTAATGATTCAACATTCCTCCGGTAAGAAGATACAAAATGAAAGAAATTGGGAGTGGTTTATACCATGACAAAAACAAATTCAATAAACAAACACAAGAGATGAGCATAAAATGAAAAACACGAAACCGTACTTATGTATTAAAACGAATCCGTTTATCTAATCGTTGTCTGTCGGTGAGAGTTTGCATAGAGTAGTAAACTAGTATGTTAACTCGCACTATGTTATGAGAACAAACCGGGTGGAAGTAAAGATTTAGTACGAATATCAGACAGAATAGGATGGATATGTTATATCCACAACACTAACACCGAAATATCGATGCCCCAAATATGTTTCCCAACATAAATTTATAATCTAATGTTCTTCCCACATAAATGCTTCATGATAATAAGATAGTGAGCATTGCTACAATTGAAGTGGTGAAGAAAGATCAAAATTGTAGCTTTTATTTTTCATTGAATACCAATTCATCAAAAAAAACATATGTAATAAAACTAGTTTAAAAAAGAGAAGAACAAACCCTAGATTGGAACATATCTCTTCACCACTTGCTTCCCTGCAACAGCAGCTCCAACAACTAATCCCCCAATTGCACCAGCTACAGCTGCAGATCTTGGTCCTGATGCTGCTTTAAACAAAGCTCCAGTTCCAAGCCCAGCTACTACACTGTTAATAACATCATCAGTATCCCTAACTGCAAGTAACCCACTTTCTAATCCAGCATACATCAACCCAATCACACCAATTCGATTTCCGATTTTCCTTCCAGAATGACCAGAAGCATTAAGAATCCTATTGATCTTTAGCTTCAAAGTATCACCTATATCAAAATCAATCCAATAAGAAACCCTTTTCAAATTTTTATATGAACTCAAAGAAATTTCAATCAAAATTCAAACTTGATGTGTTTTTAATAATGAACAGATTAATTAATGGAAATCAAGCAATACCCTTGAAATTATATTAAAATCTGTGATCAAGCATTCAAATTGAAGATTGAAATCACCATTACCTGGTTCTGAAGCCTTAACTCCTTCGATTAAACCTTTACCAGCTCCAAAAATAGCTCCAGAGAGGTAACCACAACCGGTATAGTAGGTCAAATTTTCACCCCAAGATCTACGTAGAGCTACTGATTCTTCTTGGAAGAGAAATTCAGGTGAGGTAGGAAGTTTGTAGAGATTTTGTGCTGGGATTTGAAGGTCTTTGTAAGGATTATAGAGCCTCGTATAATCATCCTCGTTCTTACCCATATTCCTTGAATCCGCCATTTCGTTTAAGTTATTTTTCTTGATTTAGCTAGGGTTTCTGATTCTTCTATCTATTGAACTTAAGAGTTTTTTGTTAATAGAAGAACCAAGATTCGTTCGATTTTTCTGTTGATCTTAAAATTAGGGTTTGTAAAAATCGAATATCAAAAAGGTTCTTCCTTTTCTACGGCGAGAAGGAAAGAAAATGAGAGAACTCGAAGACTCCGGAAATAAACCATATTTCAGAGGAGATGCTAAATTACTATATAATCCTTGAATCTAATAGTGGCTGACCGCGGGCTCACCTTTCCTCGGGTCGGTCCAGCCGGGCAATTCTTCAAATTGTCTTTATGTGTCAAGGTTCAATTGAGTTTCTCTTTCCTAAATGTCAATATTGAGATCCTCAATTCAAAAGACATCTCCAATGCAACACTATAAAAATTTAAAATAACTTAGGTGTCATTTCATATATCGATAGTTTTGCTTTTAATATTGACTATTGAGATCCTCAAAAGAAATCTCAAATATTGAGTTTCTTCTTGGGATATCTCAACATTAATTGATGCAACATCATTTTGAGATCCAAATTGAGTGTTACATTGGAGATGCTCTAAGGACAAGTCCAACGTGGGGGTTCGGGCTCCCAATTTTGGAAGCCTCTGAATTTTGGGAGCCCCTGATTTTTCTCAACTCCAACGTCAGGCTCCCAATCCAAATTATGAACGCGTGCGGCGTACGTGTGCGGATTTTATTTTCGACTATAAATTGTTAGTTTCAAATACAAAATTAAAATTTCATATTATTCTAGAGAGCGAGAGAAAAATATGAAAATATAAAAAATATAGAATTGGAGAAAGAATGGAAAAAAGAAAAGATTTAAAACAATCACCATTTTTTTTTAAATAATCAAAAGAGATTTTTTTTCAAAAAAAATAATTAAATATGTATTGGGTGGATTTTTAGGAGATCCACCCAAATGTGACTCTTGGAAGTCCCGACGATCACATTTGGGGGTTGGGGTTAGAAGCTCGGGAGGGCGGGGCTTCCGGGTTGGATTTGGTACGGGGTTCTCCCAAATACAAATTTGGGAGCCCCATCCCCCAATGTTGGATTCGCTCTAACCCATCAAACAAGTTGGGGATTCCGTGCACCAGACTTCTCACGGATTCTTTTTTGGAGGGTGTTCGAGGGAAAAAAAATATTTTTTGTGGGAGAAACAAAAATATTTTCCAAGCAACAAGACTTTTGTACCCTGCATTATTTAATCTATTTTTTTCCAAAACAAAGGTCTTCTTTTTCTTCGTTATCTATGGTTCCGTAAAATGAACAAGGAAGCACGGTGGAAATCAGGCCAGGCTCGAGTACTCAAGAAAATTTAAATTTTCAGGTCGGGCGTTCCCCAACTTCAAAATACATATTTGAATAAGGGTTGGCACACCACCTTTTTGCTTTAGGTGCCCAATCTGAGTCATAGGCTCTAGTCAGTCCGAGAGGACAAACAAGCTTCCGGGTTTGTCTAGCCTGGGAGGTGTTGTGCTTGATGGTCCAGAAGGCCTCAGATTAGTCATTCCACGATCGTGCTTGCCCTCACAACATGTCTAGTCCTAGAACTTTCTGATTTGAAAACGTTTTTTTTTGGAAGTCGACTACGATCTACGTATGTCGTTACATTTGGCATTGATACATCAAAGATGTGATACGCTCAATAACTGCCCACTCAAACTGAAACAAGACAGGGCCTATAGCCCAACAAGACAATGGCCAAAAGCTCAACTACATTATTTGAAAACGTTATTACTACTTACATATCACTCTTAAACCACTCAAAATGTGATGGAGTGTTTGGATGCCTACATACAAAGTAGGTGAAAATGTGAGACACCTATAAAATGAAAGGCCTCAGTAAAAAAAAAAATGTGGGCGCCTATAGAAGCACCATGTGAAGAAATAAACCTTAAATGTCGTAAAACCTAAACTTTTTTTGAATTAAACCAGCTTATTTGGTGAGTAAGTTATATGATGAAGTTGTTATGAACCAATTGAAACAAATCCACGCTCAGACGCTAAGGAACGGAACTGATCATACAAAATACCTCATCATCAAACTCCTTGAAATCCCTAACATTCCTTATGCTCACTTACTGTTCGACCTTATTCCTCAACCAACTACTTTCCTCTACAATAAACTCATTCAAGCTTACTCAACCCATGGCCCTTTTCAACAATGTTTCTCTCTCTACTCTCAAATGCTTTTACAACCTTCCCCACCAAACCCACATTCTTTTACCTTCCTTTTCTCAGCCTGTGCTTCTCTTTCCTCCCCAAAACTTGGCCAAAAGCTTCACACCCAATTTCTCAAAATGGGTTTTGAATATGATAACTTTGCTTTAACTTCATTAGTTAGTATGTATGCAAAATCTGGTCTTTTGAGTTCTGCACATAAGGTGTTTGATGAAATGAGTGATAAAGATTTGCCTGCTTGGAATTCTATAGTTTCTGGGTATACAAGAAGTGGGGATTTAGTTAGGGCTAGAGAGTTGTTTGAATCTATGCCTTTTAGGAATGTTGTTTCTTGGACTGCTATGATTTCGGGTTATTCGCAGAACGGAATGTATGAGAATGCACTTGAGATGTTTTTGAGAATGGAGGAAGATAAGGGTATTAGACCTAATGAGATGACAATTGCTAGTGTTCTTCCTGCTTGTGCTAATCTTGGGGCACTTGAGATTGGTGAAAGAATTGAAAATTATGCAAGGAAGAAAGGATTTTTGGGAAATTTGTTTGTCAGTAATGCTTTGTTAGAAATGTATGCAAAGTGTGGGAGGATCGACACGGCGAGACGAATTTTTGATGAGATTGGAAGTAGGAGAAATTTGTGTACTTGGAATTCTATGATCGTGGCTCTGGCTGTTCATGGGAATTGGAAAGAAGGATTGGAGCTTTTCCATGAAATGATGGTGAGTGAATGATTCTATTTAGTCGATTTAACAACTTTTAGTTAAAAACCTTTGCCATTACGATATTGCTCATGTTAGTGACTATCAATTAAACACGTTTCTTTTCGATATTGTTCAATAAAGAACGTACTAGAAAATGCCGTTGATGATCTAACATTGGTAAAACTTTCGTTTTGTTCGAAACTAGATTGGAGGAACTGCGCCAGATGACATCACATTAGTTGGAGTTCTTCTAGCCTGCACTCATGGTGGTCTAGTTAAAGAAGGGTGCCAGCTTCTTGAATCAATGGAGAAAAACTTCTCGATAACTCCCAAATTAGAACATTATAGCTGCATAATTGATCTATTGGGTCGAGCAGGAAAGTTGGATGAAGCTTATGCTCTCATAAACCGAATGCCAATGAAACCTGATTCAGTTGTTTGGGGATCTTTATTAGGTGCTTGCAGTTTCTATGGCCATGTCGAACTGGCAGAAAAAGCAGCTGAATCTCTCCTTCATCTTGAACCAAGAAATCCAGGGGTTTATGTAATTCTTTCGAATGTTTATGCTTTAGCAGGTCGATGGGACGGTGTTGCTAAAGCTAGAAAGTTGATGAAAGGTAATCAAATTACAAAGGCAGCAGGATATAGTTTCATTGAAGTGGAAGGAATCATCAATAAGTTTATAGTAGAAGATAGATCGCATCCAAATTCTAGCGAGATATATTCGTTGCTCAATGAAGTTTCGACGAAGATGAAGCTTCTTGGGTCTACGCAGGATTCAGATTCAGATACCGAAATTCAGAGTTGCCTTGAGGGTGCCATTTGATGACAAAGAAGCATCAATCTGTAAACTAACCTCGAGGATTTTGTTCATCTTAGATAGTTCTGCTCCAACCATTCCTGTATTTTTTCCAATTCATTTGTTATATTGTCAAACAGATTCAACTTAAACTAGAATATGGTGTATCATCATCTTTTTTTCCTTCAAATCGAGCATCTTTTTGCTGATGATTGGAGCAGTATTCATGTTGGAAAATGATCTAAGATTAAAAGTAAACACCATTTGCAGTTAAAATTGTACAAAAATAAGAACTTTTGAGATTAGTGAACAAACACTCGATCTGATAAAATAATGACTATTCACACTCCACAATGTAAGTGAGTTCCATCCCAAACCCTAGTTGTTAACTCTACCTTTGAATATAAAACAAGAAATTCTAGTAAAACAACTTCAATCCCAAACAGCAGTTGACCAACTTAAAGATGGAGTCAAGTTAGGCTGTCTTGAACTTCTTCGTTATCCGGCTTCTTCTCCTGCCAACGAACTTAAGAATCTCGTCGATGAGAATCACCGGTGAAGAAACCAAGATTACCAAAATCCATTCATTTAAACTCAACGGAACGATACCAAACACATCAGCTAGGAACGGCACATAAAGTATGAGAAAGTGAAGCCCAAATGACACTGACATGGCTACTAAAAGAAAAGGATTTCTCCAAGGCGGCATGGTGATTAAGCTATTATCTTCAGACAAGGCATTAAGGGAATTGAACATCTCAATTGCTACTAAAACAGAGAGAGAAAGAGTTGTTGCCTTAACTTTGCCGGTGGTGAAGTAGTCACAAGGATCTGAGAAGGAGATGAGGCGGCCCCCACTAACGGTAAATGGAGCTACCGAGAAATTTTCCCATGTAGAACACTCTCCCCATGTTCGAAGCTGAGATAGTGAAACCAGGGTGTGTCCATCGGCGGCAAGATCAATACCCATAAAGGAAGCCTGAGTGTACCAAAAGACAAAGATGCCAACAGTTGCTAAACCCACATAGGATCCAATTATCTGCCAATTTCAAGAAATGTTAGTGGAGAAGTACTTGATTCAACATTGAAAATTCAAGAGATATGTATAACTATTTGATTGTCATGGACTTAATTTTGAGTGATAGTGAACTCAATGTCTCACCAAGTAGCGAAGGAAAACCCAAGAGGTGATGAGAGCATCGGTGCTCTTGCGAGGTGGTTTCCGCATGATGTCCACATCTGCGGGATTAAAACCAAGAGCTGTTGCAGGAGGACCATCAGTAACCAAATTGACCCAAAGAAGTTGTACTGGTATCAGGCATTCTGGTATACCAAGTGCAGCCATCAAGAAAATCGATATTACTTCTCCAACATTAGATGATATCATGTACCTACGAAGCAGAAAAGATAGGTCTTCATAATAAAGAGACAAACGAGAGAGAGAGAGAGAGAGAGAGAGAGAGAGAGAGAGAGAGAGAGAGAGAGAGAGAGAGAGATTAGCAATATACCTGATGAAAGCTTTCATATTATTAAAAATGGAGCGACCTTCGGCAACTGCAGAAACAATTGTACTGAAATTATCATCTGCTAGAACCATATCTGATGCTTCTTTTGCAACCTGAAAGATAGAGAATAGACACAATTATAAGAAACCCACTTTCCCATCGGCATGTTGAGTCAGATTAAATGACTTGGACTTCTACAGGTATTGATATAAGATTTTCCAAAAAGTGCTTCAAACATTGCTTTTCTGACAATCAACTACAAAAGTAAAGCACTTCTTTAGAAGGCATCCTCTGAGCCGCTTCCTAGTATCGACTTCGAAAATCAGTTGCTTATGAAAAACTCGCTTACCAAGAAACCTCTAAAACAGACTTAAAACCATAGTTGGCATAAGAGCAAAACGATGGACTACCTCAGTTCCAGATATACCCATAGCAATCCCTATGTCAGCGAGTTTAAGTGCGGGTGCATCATTGACACCATCCCCGGTCATTGCAACAATTTCGCCCATATCCTTCAGCATTCTAACAATGTCTTGCTTGTGTTTGGGCTCGGCACGAGAGAAAACCATCCCTCCAGGTTTTGACAATATTTCAGTCTGTTGAGCAGAAGAAAAGGCCATAAACTCTTTACCTGTAAAACTTCTTGACCTAAGGTCATCACCATCAGAAAACAATTGTATTTCTCGACAGATAGCCTCAGCTGTTGACTTGTTATCTCCAGTAATAACCATAACTTTGATTCCAGCTTCTTTACAATCTTCAATTGCTTTATGAACTTCTTCACGAGGTGGGTCCTGAATGGTTAGTAAAACAGGTAAACTTTCACGAGTAAGAAAGTATAAACATTGAAGGATATAAATCTGGCATAGAAACCTCACTTAGAGTCCGAGAATCCTATATAAACCACATGACTCTCTAATTGGCATGCCCCTCGAGGTCTTTCCCAAGGGTTATACAGGTTTTTAAAGAAGACCAAGAACCTCATCACCAAGGATCGGGCCTTACTGTGAAACCCACTTCAGCTGAGTGGTAACATGTGTGCTCTACTGCAGAGAGCGAAGTACAAATCTTGTTTCAGAAAAAGCATCGGACTCGCTCCCAATAGAAAGCAACAGATGGTACCACCTGGCCAAGTTGGGTTTGTCCGACATTTTGATAGTAAACTAGCCATAGTTTTTAATCACTTTATATGTTAGTTTACATTTATATTTGACGAAGATCCACAAAAGCGTACTCAATATTTGACCACATTAAGATGTACAAAGTGAACTATAAGAATTTTGTACAAAAGTATCACATAAGCTTACCCGGAGCCCGACAACCCCAACAAAAACCAAGTTGCTCTCTATTGCAGAGTAGTTGGCTGGATCAAGCAGCTTCTTGTGGGCATAATGACTTTCCGAGTAATAGTCTGAAAACTCTCCTAACTCATCCTTATACGCCAAACCCAAACAACGAAGGCCTTTTGAGCTCAACTCCAACTGTCTCAACAGTATTAACTGCCTACAAGGCTCGTCCATTTGAACAGTTGATCCATCCGCAAGCTGAACACGTGAACTTCGTTCCAAGATATTCTCAACAGCACCCTACAAACATAAAACACCAATTTGGTAACTACAAATTTTATTTATTTGGGTTAGTTTCTTCCAGATACAGATACCGCTTTAGTGAACCATACTCGAAGTTTCGGATGACTTTACTTACTAAAACATGTAAAAGCGGTAGAGATTCTAATGTTGAATACTCTGTTGACTCTTGTCCATGTCAAGTATAGTTGAACAAAGAATCACAATCGTGTAAAGGGGACTTAAGTAATTTAACTAATCTAACACATATTCAATCAACAAAAGTTCTCATGCAGAGAGCTAAACAAAACCAAGCAATCCTAGACTTCTAGAAAGTTGAAACTTCGAAATTCACAATGAGCAGTAGTATTTAAACAAAAATTACCTTGACAAGAAGACGATTATGTCCAGTTGGCTCACGAACGATAACACTCATTGACTTGCGAAGGCGATCAAACTCCAATGTAGCAACCCTATTTGATCTCTTCGTCCACCACTCACAGCAACCTAAGCAACCAAGATTTAAGCAATAAAAATAGTAAGGAGAATTGTAGTTCATTTGAATTTCAAAAATAAGACATTTCTAATCAATTCTCACCTAGTTTAACTGTGCTGCGATCAATAGAATAGTCGGAAGCAAGCTGTAAATCACGAATCCTATTTCTCGCCTTAGCATCAGGAACCCCCATTTTCTCTACCAATACTTTGAGAGCTGCCTCAGTAGGCAATCCTGTAACTCGAAAAACTCGACCTTTAGAAAAAATCCCAGCATCGTTGCAAACTGCACATATCTCTGCCATTGCTTGCAAATTTGCATCCATATTGTAACAAGTCCAGTCGACAATTCCTCCGTCTTTGGGATTATAAGTAGTTCCATCAACTTTAAAGAGTCGAGAAGATGTCTTTTTCCCACCTAAAGTGAAAAATTCGGTAACTGACATCTGATTAGTTGTGAGGGTCCCAGTTTTATCCGAACAAATAACAGTTGTACATCCCAAGGTCTCTACACTTGGGAGCTTTCGAACAATTGCATTTTTCTGTGCCATTTTTCGGGTACCCAGAGCTAAACAAGTTGTTATTACAGCAGGAAGGCCTTCGGGGATTGCGGCTACTGCTAGAGCAACTGCTATCTTGAAATAGTAAGTACATTTCTCGAAAGAGAAACGGAAATTCGTTGGCCAGCCATCAACAATATCCCAGGAGAGAAAATATTTGTAGTTAATTACCCAGACAACCAAGCAAATAAAACCGATCGATGTTGTTAACTTCCCACCAAATTCATCAAGTTTCTTCTTCAGAGGGGTATCACTCTCTTCTAATGAAGCTTCATGAATCTGAGTTTGAATCTTCCCGATCTCCGTGTTCATCCCAGTACTCACAACAATACATATACAACTACCATTTACAACTGTGGTACCTGCAAAGATCATACATTCCTTGGCCTGTAACTCACAATCATCCATGAAAATAGGACTCGGGCTCTTAATCACGGGCATGGCTTCTCCTGTTAATGAACTTTGTTCGACCCTTAGAGTCGAGGTTTTCAAGATAGCAACTCTCATATCAGCCGGGGCCTTATCTCCAACCCGTACTTCGACAATATCTCCTGGAACAAGTTCTCTTGCAGGCAAATCCGGCACATAATATCCGCCCCTCAAAACTTTCGCAGAATCACTTTGCATTTCCTTAAGAGCTTCAAGTGCATTTTCAGCGTTGGATTCCTGCCAAACTCCAACTACAGCATTAAGAACAAGAATGAGTAAGATTACGAATGGTTCAACGTAGGCCTCGAAGCCTGAATGACCTGATTCATGGCCCTGCAAATATGCAAGGACGAATGAGATGAAAGCTGCAACTAGTAGAATTTTAACAAGCATGTCATCAAATTGTTCTAAAACAAGCTTCCACATTGCTTTTCCCTTTTCCTTTTGAAGTTCATTCCAACCATATCTTTCTCGCCGATTTTCCACCTCATTTGGATCCAAACCCTTCTCTAATTTCACATTATATTCCTTTAAGCACTGCTCAACTGACCAAGACCATGCAGGAAATGGTTTTTCCTCCATTTTTATGATTCAGTGAAGTTCAATTCTTACTAAACCACTACTTCTAGATATGTTGTCTCAAACCCATTTCAGATTCCTACAAGAAGGTTCAAAAGTAGCAGAAATTTTCAGTTTTTCATCAAGAAAAAGAAACAATTTTGAAGTTAAATGAAAACCCATAATCTATTTTCCTTTCATCCTCTTAATCAAGGATTCCAAATCTAAGTGATGCTAGTAAACTTGAAGAAAAGGGGTTTTCTTAATTTTGTGCATAAATTTCTTAAAACACAATTTGTATCAAAGAGAACCAATGAAATCAAGGTAAAAAAGGGAAAGTTGCAGCAAATTGTTCTTCAATATGTAACCAGTGTACATACTAGAACAAACAAATCTTGAACTAGAAAAAGAGAAACAAAAATACTGCAAGTATTCATGAAAAACCCATTGACTTAAAACTTAAGAAATTGAATCTAAAAGCATATCATACCATTAAAATAACCAAACCCACATAGAAAATCTGATAACTTTTCAAAGATATCCAAAGATAACTAAATTTTGAAGAATGGGTATACAAGAAGTAGAATAAGTTGTAAGAGAGGAGAGAGAGAAATGTCAAACTAACCTTGAGAATGTAGTAGAAACAAAAGATGGCTTGGAGACAAAGCAAAGGAGAAATTCTTTGGTTCTCTTTAAACTCGGGGTTGAAGTTGAATGGGAGTTGTTGGTTTCAATCTCTCTCTCTCTCTCTCTCTGTCTCTCTCTCTAGATAGTTAGATAGTTGATCTCCACTCTTTCTATGTTGTTTCCTGAGTCGTCATCTCTATAAAGCAACAAAATTATGTTTGAACTTGAAATCTTAAAAAAGGGTTATTGAATTTTTATTCGAACAAGTTAAAAACCCTGTCGTTTAGGTATTATGCCAAATGAATTATACCCTATATAGTTGACTTCCAGTACTAGACACACACTATTCCTACCCTAAATTTCACATATTCTTTCTGTTTACACTAGTAACAGTCCTACCCTTGTACGCATTTTGCTACATCTAAATACTGGTTTATGACTTCTCATTTGAAATTTCATACACTGGGTGAAATGATTTTGAACAAGTACCCAAACTTTAGGAACTGTTTGTGTCGTTTAAAGTTTTGTAATTATGTATAATCTGAATTTGAATCATTTGTGAGTTTCCATCTGAAATTTCGAGTGTAACAAGTGGAGTGCTAATGAATCTCGTGTAAACAAGAAACAAAAATTTAGGTTGTGTATGTAATGTTTATGGGTTTTGCAAGTCTCCATCATCTAAATGCAAATCATCTGAATTATTTGTGCATTTTCATATGAAGTTTTAGGTAGTTTTCTTAATCGTTCGAAAATGAATTGTCTAAGTCGTATATAATTAGAGATGCAATAGGAACTTTGTACTAGTTCTGATAATAGATTTTTTATTCAGTTTATTTGATCTAATTCAAGTTAACTTAAAATTAGACCAAGCCAAGTAGCCAACCATTAAGACAATTTAGAAAAAAAAAAAAAAAAAAAAAAAACAAGACCACCTCAAATGTGAAAATCTTTATTTTTCGTTATTTAGTTGGTTGTCTCGTCTATTTGATTTTATTTTGTACTTATTACATACAATCTTTAGTTTACCATTCTTGGTGTAGTGTTTGGACACTCTCTCTCAAATTCATGAAGTACTTGAATCAGATCTCAATGGAAGTAGATTATCATCAAGATTTATTTTATGTAATTAGGAAAATAAATAAATATATGAATTATGGACTTTCACCCCTAACCTTAGGGATCTTTATATAGCTTTTAGGATCAAGATGTCTTAATGGTAGTGGTTATAGTGCACATTCAAGTTCATGGCTTGTTCTACAGTGTATATAGGATGTATTAAGGCCGGTGCTATTTACAGTGCTATTTAGAGGACTGGCTATTTGTAGATACACTTTTTGCTATTTACAGAGAGTTTGATTTTATCACAACTTATAGGTATTTAGAATTAGACCCCTCTTTTACAGGTAGGTACTTCCCTCCATCTCTTCTTCCAAAAATTCTTAAAGTCATTCTTTCAACTTTTATCTTGGTGTGTTAGGATTTCATGGCTTCTTTAGTTAGGTTCTAAAAAAACTTGTTATCGATTTATCTTGGATCATATATACTCATGGAAGTAGATTTCTCTTTAGGTAGTTTTCAAAGAAATCTTGCCATAAAAGAAGATGAGATTTTGTTGCCATATTTTTTGTTGGTTCTGGTCGAAAATTTCAATTCAAATTCGGTGGTTCTTACCGAAAATCCATCTTTTTTTTGTTGCCATATTTTTTGTTGGTTCTGTCCGAAAATTTTGATCTAAATTCGGTGGTTCCTACCGAAAATCTATCTTGTTTTTGTTGTTATATTTTTCTTATAGTTTTTCACCGAATTTTTTGGTAAAAATGTCACAAGAAATGCTCATCGTTCTAAGCATTTTTTCACCGAAACATGGATCGTTCACAAAAGTTAGGAAAAAATGTTGACCTAAAAATTCAAGTTCTTTTTTGGAATAATCACTACAAATTAGTTTATCTTATCCCTAAAATTATGTCTTCACTTAAAATGTTGTTATATGAATCCAATGAAGAGTTGTAGTTGAGTTCTTCCATATCAAACTCTTCCATTAGCGAAGTTTCTTGACAACCAAGCTACTCCATTAATTTACCTTCTTCATTGTTAGTTTCTTCCATTACTAGTGTTTCTAGTAGATTGTTCATAGTTGTGGTGGTGAATGTTGGGATGGTGAAAGGTGTTGGTGGTGAGGTTTAGGAATGAAGGAGATAAAAAATCTTCTACTCTATAATCAATATATATTTTTTTTTCAGTTTGATCTTTATTAAAACTAGGGTATATCCCGTGTCCTAGGGCACGGACGACACTTGTATCAATCAAGTGTTACGAAATTTATTGTTATATTTTATTGAGAGATTTTTATTAATTATTATTTTTTTGTAATACTTTTTTGTTTCTTTTCTCTTAAATTAGTTATTATTTTATTGAGAGAGAGGGATTTTAATTTCTTTTTTTAACCCTTGAAATTTATTTTGTCTCTTTTTTTCTTAAATTAGTTATTTTATTTCTAAGAAGGAAAGGATTATTGTTTTTTAAATAGGTAACTTTATTTCTACGAAGGACTATAAGGAAAGGATTATTGTTTTTTAAATAGGTAACTTTAATTCTACGAAGGACTATATTTTAAATTTTGAGAAGGGCTTATAGACAATATGCATAATTAAATAAGGATGTTTGTCCCAGTCATCGGTTTCCCTTCTGTTTTATATAATAGATTTGATTTTGTCCCTATGTGCTATGTAAATAGTAAAGTCTTACTTACAGTGAAAGTGAAAAGATTCTAACTTTTGGACACTCTAAATAGCCAAAGTAGCTCTCTAAATAGTTTTGGCTTATATTAATGTCATGTAAATATAATTACCTTTATAGTCCAATTAGAAAAATAAAATAGAAAACAAGTCTTGCACTGATAAAATTTGGGAAACTATAATTTTCTCACACAATAAAAAAAAATTATCGTTTTATGCAATTTTTAAGTAGCATTAGTTAGGACAACTATCAAGGTCTTTAGGGTTGTTAAGGACACTCCTGTACATACAATATTTAAAGAAAAATATGCTCAGATTCGTGGAGACATCAATCATGTATACCACTCATCAAATGATAAAACAACTTTTCTAAGAAAATATGAGAATTAGGTAAAACTAATCTAATTCTTTTGAATAATTAGATATATTTTTTTTGTGAGATGAATAATTAGCTATTTATTATTAGAGAAACAAATAGAGCAATATCCAACTACGTACTTTTTGGAACACAGAGAAATTGAAAAGCTGTAAAGTTGTAAGTTAATACAATAATTTGGTTTAACATTCTAGGAGCGTGTTGGTAGTTCTATGTTGGACCAACCTAAAGTAACCAAACACACACTTCTCATGATTTGTTATTCAAAATTCAAAGGCTGTTATTTGAAAAGGAAACATTACTTTATTTGTGTGTTAAACTTCTACCAAGTTTCTTGTTACCTACTATCAAATTTCAAAAAGAAAATAAAGTACAAATTACAAAAGAATTTGGAAGGATTACAAACTTATGGTGTTACTTTTAGAAAAAGACAATAATATTGTTGTTTACTTTTTTTTTTTGATGAAGATGACTATTGTTGTTTACTTTGAAATGGTGTATAGTGGTGGAAACAATCAAAATAATATAATTTGAAGATGTTACATGGACCCTTCTCTATTCTCATAATAAGAAAAAATTTAGATAATAATTATAATAATAAAAAAAAAGTGTCATATGAATCACCTTAAAAGGAAAATGGGTTCTTAAAAAAAATTAAAAACGACATTTCTATGGTGTTAGAAGAAGTTTTCAAACACGGTTGAATGACTACGATGGTTGTTGATTGTTACAGTTTTTATCACTGATGCAAAAATATGTCATCGTTACATCAAAAAAAAAAATATTACGTGAACAACACAAAACTTAAACAAAACAACAAGCGAGGTATAAATAAAACCCTAAGCTACTATCGCTAAATATCAACATTAAAAATCAAATCCTTTTCGAAGGTTGTGCTCTGGAAAATAAAAGAACTCTGAAGTACAAAATTTTAAAAGGGAGTTATAAAATTTGTCAAATTTTGTAAGACAACAAAACTTCTTTCCATCTCCACCACCATCTTCGTCTACCACCTCCGACCACTACCACCTCCACCTCGTTCATCTTTCTCTCCTTCGTTTCTTCTTCCCCCTTTCCTCTTTTTTTTCTTCCTCACTTCTCTCTCAGGCTCCCACCACCACCACCTCTGTTTATCTTTTTTATCTCTTTTTCCACCTAGTCGTTTTGGCGAAGGGTTGCCTTCGCCAAAATGCCGCTATTGATTTGGGCCATCCCCCACACTAGATTGGCATCCCGACGACGGGGATCCCATCCTTCGATGGAATCGCTAGAGAGAGAGAGAGGGATGAAGAGAGAGAAATGATGGTTGTAGTCGGAGGAGAAGAGATAAAGACTTAAATAAAACTGAAAGTCGTCGACAGTGACAATTTAACAGTGACCATTAATAGCGTGGATAAGGAATGGTGGAGGGGATTTGGGGAAACAAAAGGAAAATAAAAGCAAGACTGAAAATCACAAGAAATTTTGTACCCCATAAAATTTTTCCCCCGAACGGTATCTTTATAAAATCCTTCGGAAAGAAAATTACAACTTAATAAAGAAAAGAAAGAAATTTCATTTTATTCAATTAATCCTGAATTCGAAATATGGTCCAGAAACAATGATGTATCACTCTTCTAAAACCTCGTACTAATATTGTTTCTCCATACTATATCTCATTATCTGAATCCACGTTTTACTGAATTCAACTAAATACAATTCTTACTTATTTATTGCACTTTGAAAAAATGAGGAGTAAAATATACTAGAAAAGTGGACCTACTACATACCTAATAAGAATTTACCAACTATCAAGATAGCGAAAAAAAAAATCATCTGGAGAGAGAAATAATTTACCAGAAAATAAAGATTGTTGTTTTCTTCTAGACCTGAAATAGACTTTGACCCCTCTTTCAAATTTTACTTTGCTATTAAAACAAATATTTTCATTTCGTTCAACAATAACACTAACTTCAAATATAGGACTTCTTTCAACAAAAACGAAATTCAAATATACGAATTACTGCCCCATGGACTTAACTTTCCAATGAGAGATGAAAGGGACCAAATTTGTCTTCTCTCTGAGAAAACATTGGGACATATTAATATGTGATTTTGATATTTTGTTATGCTTTTCCCTGATTTGTGGCTCTCAAACGTGCCCACAAATCCAAGTTCGTGACCGTTGAGCCGTGTTGGCTGGGGTGTGCACGCAGCTACTATTTTTGAGTGAAAAAGATCTAGACACTACCTGTTGACTTTTTTTTTTTTTTGTTGAACTCACTACCTGTTGACTTGGGAATCTACAACAATTCCCTCCTACTTGGACCCTTTCAATTTGGGTAAGAAAAGAAAAAAAAATCTATAACTAATAAAACAAAATAAAATATTTTCAGAAGATAATGGAAATCGATTAAATAATCCCTAGGGCTCTAAATTTCGATTGTGGGCTAAGTTTTTGTTGTGCACGATTTTTTTTCTTAGTTTACTGGCAAATTTTAATATTAGAAAATAATTATTTAGATAAAAAAATTTATCACAATAACTGAAAAAATCTAGACATTTTTCTATTAAGTAGAAATTATCAAAATATTATGTGTAATAATAGGTAAAGTTTATAATAAAATTGATAATTGTTGTTTTGGTCATTCTTTTTTCATTCCCAAAATAACCTAACTAACTAAAACTCGCTCCCTCTCTAAAAAAAAATACGGGTTAGGATTTGTTAATCTCCTTCTTAGGGTTTCTTCTTCCACTACTTCTTCTTCTGCAAATCTTCTTCGTCATCTTCTACGAATCTTCTCCTTCTTCTTCTACGGAACTATGAGATGAAAATTTCAGAAACAAAATTTTAATGGAAAACATCAAACCGGCTACTATTGAAAGCTTCATTCATGATTTTACAGTAACTATGAAAAATCGAGAGAGAGAGAGGGAGAGAGACATATCGATTTCATGTTCGGTTTTCTGTTACCAACACAAATCGATTTGCAGAGATAGTCATAAGGCTTCGGTAATGAATCTGAACAAATCTGCGTTCTTTTTTTTTTCTCTCTTTCTTAAAAAACCGAAACTCTAATTTTGATGATGATGAATCTGATGTTGACGATGAATTAGATGTTGATGTTAATGATTATGTGCGTCCAGATCTGAAATCCTAATTTATCTGATGATGATGAATATGAAATTTTTCAGATTTGAAGAAGAAACTTCAGTTTTTTTGTTATCGTGTTACAAATCGAGTTTGCAAAATCTGATCTGATCCCGAGATTACAGTCTACAAAGCTTGCAAATCCAGTTTGCAATTTACATTTTGCAAGTTCGCAACTTACATTTTACAACTCCCAGTTTGCATTTTACATTAGTTGCAATTTGCATTTTTCAAACCCCTCTCTGCAATAATTGCAAACCCAGTTTGTAAAAAACAAAAAGAAAAAAAAAAAAAAACAATATTGTTTTTCTCAGTTTTTGTTAAAAAGTATTGAAAATGTGTCTTATTAGAAAGCTAATAAAAATCTGTTTTAAATGTATAAATTTCACACAAATCCAACATCTCAAAAAAAAGTTATGTAAATTTAAAGTTAAAAAATAAAATAAAAGAATTAATTGCACAAAAGGTTTCTTTAGTCTTTATATGATTTTTTACCTGAATAATAATGGTGGGCTATAAATGGACAAACAAATATCTTATGTGAACAACTATTTTCGAGTCCAATGCAAGTGAACTATGCTTGACTTGATTGACTTATACTTAACAGGGGGACAAAATTACAAGGACTTCATTACTAAAACAATAGTTAATCTAGGGATCATAAATAAATGCACTGTATCACTATCTCATTTTCCATAACCTCCATTAATCGATCTCGTGGAAGAAGAGAAAGAAAATGGAGAAACTTAAATGAATTTTCCAAAGAAGAATTGAAGAAGAGACATGCAATGGCGTAGACGACAGGAGGTCGAAAGGTATTCAAATGATTTGAAGTCAAACAAAATAAGACCCAAAAGCTGCCTGAAGAATAAAAACAAGAATAAGAAGACAAATCCAAAAGCCTCTATGATATGTATCTTAAGAAACAATGGTTGTTTGTGTTGAAATATCTTTCTACATATTAAGATATCCCATATAATAGATATTAGGAAATATCAAATATTAGAAACTACTAAGAATTAGGAACTAGTAAATATATTAGTATAAACTATTAAGAAACTAGTAAAATATTAGAAACTAGTAAAGTTAGAAACTAGTAGTATTGTAACTATATAAATAGAGTCTTATATTTCTTTTATAATCCATCAAGGAATAAAACAATTTCTTTGATCAATTTCAACTTGGTACCAGAGCCAAAAGTCTTAAATTTTTTGTTTGGGAATTTATATTGATTGAAAGAGAAGAGCCTTTCATCTTCGTCTTGTTTTTCCAGTTTAGCTAAAGTGAAGGGCAACTGATGCTTCCGCAATAATGACTCTCAATAAGGCAAATTCAAATTTTGCTAAAGTTGTTGGTCAATCTGACAAAATTACTTATAAGTGTACTCACTGCAACAAAATTGGTCATACCAAAAGTCATTGTTATGAACTTTTAGGCTATCCAGAATGGTGGGATCATAATCGAAAGAAAAACTCTAAGAAGACCCTTGTAGATCCAATTGTTAAGCAAGCTTCATCGACGGTAGCCACTACAGGTAATGTAGGCAAGACTTTAAATATGTCTACACAATTTTCGAATAGTAATTGGATAATTGATTCTGGTGCTACAGATCATATGACTTTTGATTCTAGACAGGTCTCAACCATAAACCAATCTTCACATAAATATGTCTCTACTGCCAATGGCACCTCAGCCACTGTTGTAGGGGAAGGACCCATAACTCTAACGAACACATTGAACTTAGACTCTGTTTTGGTTGTCCCATCTTTAGATCATAATTTATTATCAGTGTCTCAAATTACCACCACTCTATTTTATGTTGTCATCTTTTGGCCTGAATTTTGCGTCTTTAAGGACATTCGGACAAGGTAAACAATTGGTTATGGTGTTCGGCGAGGAAAGTTGTATTACTTGGATTTAGTATCTGAAAGCTCTAATAAATTGCGTCAGGCATTAGTAGTGAACAATTCTGAAATAAAAAATAAAGATGAAATATGGTTATGGCATCGCCGTATGGGGCACGCCTCCTTTGGTTACCTTAAGAAATTATTTCCATCGCTATTTATTAAATGCGATGTTTCAAGTTTTCAATGTGATGTTTGTGCACTTGCAAAAAGTCATCATGCATCGTTTCCGTTAAATTTAAATAAAAGTCCAACTCCTTTTATGATCTTACATTCCGATGTCTGGGGTCCATCTAAGGTTTCTACTTTGGGTGGGGCACGGTGGTTTGTTACCTTTATTGATGATTGTACTAGGATGACTTGGGTGTGTTTGATGAAATCTAAAAGTGAGGTAAAGTTATTGTTTCAGAAGGTTCATAAACTGTTTAGTACTCAGTACAACGCAAATGTTCAGATACTCCGTAGTGACAACGGAAGAGAGTATATGGATCATGAACTTCAAACTTATTTGGTTTCTCATGGTATTGTTCATCAAACTACTTGTCCAAATACCCCTCAACAAAATGGGGTCGCTGAAAGAAAGAATCGTCACTTGTTAGAAGTTATCAGGGCTATGTTGATCGAAGCACATATGCCATTATCTTGTTGGGGAGAAGCACTTCTTGCTGCAACCTATTTAATTAATAGAGTACCATCTAGTACTATTGAGTTTAAGACTCCTTTTCAAGCTCTATCGGATGTTACAACTTCTCCGACAGTTTCAAATTTACCTCCCCGTATCTTTGGGTGTGTAGCATTTGTTCATCTTCATGAGCACCAACGTACAAAATTAACCCCAAGGGCATTAAGATGTGTATTTGTAGGGTACAGTGCAAATCAGAAAGGGTACAGATGTTATCATCCTCCAACTAAACGAATGTTTGTTACATCGGATGTTATCTTTCATGAAGATTCTAAGTATTTTTCACCTGAGTCTGAACTTCAGGGGGAGAAAACTAAGCAGGAAGTTCTGACTCTCGATTATGAAGAAACGGATAATCATGTAGAAGAGAACAAAATTGGATCTAATATTGAAGTAAATTTGATTCCTGAAGAAATAAGTAGAGCTGAAATTGAAATTCCAGAATTACCAACACCTGAATCGGTAATGGAAGAAAGTGTTAATGAAATCGTTGAACAAATTGTGGATTCACCTCCAATTGAAGTCGTTGAACCAATGGTTAGTAATACACCAAACCAATCAGTTGTCGAGGATGTTCCTGAAGCACCTTCAGAACCACCTAGGAAAATATTACCGTCGCGTCAAACCAGAGGTATTCCTAAACCGACATATGAACCTGAGCTGTCTAGTAGAGTCAAATATCCTATGAGTCAGTATGTGTCAGATCATAGGTTGTCAGAATCAAATAAGTCGTTTGTAAATCAATTATCTACTGTATATATTCCTAACAATGTACAAGAAGCCTTATCTGATTCAAAATGGAAAACAGCTATGAATGAGGAGATGAAATCCTTACAAAAGAATGACACTTGGGAGCTAGTTGATCGTCCAGAAGATAAAAATCCAGTGGGATGTCGGTGGATTTACTCAGTGAAGTATAAAGCAGATGGTACAATTGAACGTTACAAAGCGAGATTAGTGGCAAAAGGCTACACTCAAACTTATGGAGTCGATTACACAGAGACATTCGCTCCAGTTGCAAAAATCAACACTGTTCGCGTCTTGTTATCGTTAGCAGCAAATTTAGATTGGCCACTACAACAATTTGATGTAAAGAATGCTTTTTTTGCATGGGGAACTATTAGAAGAAGTCTATATGGACCTTCCACCGGGATGCAAGATACCACAAATACATAGCCAGAAGGTATGTAGACTGAAAAAGTCATTGTATGGATTAAAACAATCACCAAGAGCGTGGTTTGGAAGGTTTACAAAGGCTATGAAGGAATTCGGTTATCACCAAAGCAATTCTGACCATACCTTATTTACAAAAAGGCAGAAAGGAAAACTCACAGCACTTATTGTATATGTTGATGACATGGTGGTTACTGGGGATGATCCTGAAGAACGAAAGGCTTTACAGAATTACTTATCTAAAGAGTTTGAGATGAAAGACCTTGGTCCATTGAAATACTTTCTTGGAATTGAAGTATCTCGATCTAGTAATGGGATTTTCTTATCCCAAAGAAAGTATACTTTAGATTTGTTACATGAGGTGGGTATGTCAGCGTGTGAGCCGATTGATACACCTGTCGAAGAAGGATTAAAGTTGTCAGTGGAGCCTAATCAGATACCGGTTGATAAAGGAAGATATCAACGACTGGTTGGAAGGTTGATGTACTTGGCGCACACGAGGCCAGATCTTGCATATGCGTTAAGTATTGTTAGTCAATTTATGCACAATCCCGGTGAAAAACACATGAATGTTGTTTTACGCATTTTGAGATATTTGAAGGCGGCTCCTGGAAAAGGTATTTTATTTACTAAAAATTCGAGTTGTCGAACTATTGATGTATATACTGATGCAGATTGGGCCGGGGAAGTAAATGGTAGGCGATCAACTGCAGGATATTTTACCTTTGTTGGTGGAAATCTTGTTACATGGAGAAAAAAACAGAACGTTATTGCACGTTCAAGTGCAGAGTCTGAATTTAGAGGAATGGCTGATGGCATATGTGAAGCGTTATGGTTAAGACTCCTGTTGGATGATTTAGGATATCCTTCTGAAAGACCAATTCAGTTATATTGTGACAATAAAGCAGCATGTGATATTGCTCACAATCCAGTCCAGCACGACCGCACAAAGCATGTTGAGGTGGATCGATGTTTTATTAAAGAAAAGTTGGAAGAAAACATTGTAGAGTTACCAAAGGTCCGATCTGAACATCAATTAGCTGATGTTCTTACCAAAGCAGTTTCAAGTCGAATATTTTCGAAAATGGTAGACAAGTTGGGCATGTGCGATATCTATGCACCAACTTGAGGGGGAGTGTTGAAATATCTTTCTACATATTAAGATATCCCATATAATAGATATTAGGAAATATCAAATATTAGAAACTACTAAGAATTAGGAACTAGTAAATATATTAGTATAAACTATTAAGAAACTAGGAAAATATTAGAAACTAGTAAAGTTAGAAACTAGTAATATTGTAACTCTATAAATAGAGTCTTATATTTCTTTTGTAATCTCTTTGATCAATTTCAACTTTCATAAAACTGGTAATACGTTTGATTGGGTCTTCATATCAACTGTGTTATTCATTCTCAATTGTTGCAGTAAGATTTAACCTGATTTTCTTACAAGCCTCCACAATAATCAGAACTCTTCACAGAGAAACAACCCTTCAAAGCTTCAATCGTCAATTCTATGTCTACCATCCAGAAACCTAAGTCCAAATCGGACCACCATATCTCCTCCTCCATGTGAGTTCCATGACCCCTGAAACCCTAACCGAAGAACAAAAAGATGATGATCTTGTCATAAAACCCAAACAAGAAATATTCTTTCATCTTTATTTTCTTAAACAAACTCGCAATCTCTATTTAGAAATTTAGTAATTGGTACTTGACGAAGAAGAAGATGGTGCTGCCTAAGGTTTTACTGTTTCTGGAAGAAGAAAAGTAGAAGGACTGGACTTAAAAACTCTAATTTTCAGAAGGGTACTAGTAAAATATATTAAAGTAATCTCCCATATCAAATTGTTGTCCACATAAAGTTTCTTATTTTGATTTGTCCATATAAAATAGTTGTCCACATAAGTTAGTTGTTTGTCCATATATTGGTCACCATAATAATTATGAAATGTTTTGTGCTTTTCTACTCATTTTCAAATGAAAAAACCTCTCTTCATGCATATTTCGAGAAACCCTAATATCTCCCATAATCGATCTAACATGACGAACTTCTTCAATTACATTACCATTTTCAGCTTCACCTTTTGTCCTAATCATGGCAACACCTTTTCTAATGAGCTTCGTCGAGATTAGGACAACCACAAACAAAAGGAATCTTGAAATAATACTTATTTATGTCATTTTCTTCATAGACTAGGGTTAGAATTTCACTTTCATCAATGTAATCAACACCAATAGCTTCAAGAAGGTGAGCTTCAACAAATGACCAATTCGAGCTTTAGCCATAACATGAATTGTTATAACATGTTTGATTTCTTTGATCAATCCAGGATCACTCATCCGAGCAACACCACCTTGAGCACGAATATAAAAAAATCACGTTCAAACATCATTACAACACAAGCACCAACTTCTTCAGCGTTGTAGCTTATGGGTTAGCTCGTGGATTTATTTAACTCGTGGGTTAACTATTAAGTTGGGCCAGGTCAAGTAGAGAGTAAAATAATATCGTTATCCTTTCATGTGTTTTGAGACTGTTGTACTCAGTACCGGTCCTGACTTTTGGGGGGCCCTAGACGAACGTATCGACGGGAGTCCTTAGTACTTTAAGTCGAAAAAAAATAGAAAATTTGACATTTTTTTCATAAAATTTTAACATTATACATAAACCAAATACTACTTAAACACCGCTCTTCTTGCATTTTCGATGCGAAATCATTAATCGGATTTGTGTTGTCAATATTCTCAGCTAATTTATGTTTGATAGATAACAAAGCTAATCAATTTAACCTTTTTTGAGACATGGCAGATCGAAGTAAAACTTGATTAACTTCAACTTTGAAAAACTTCTCCCCGCAAAAGTCACAATAACCAGAATAGTCAAAACAATCTAAATGAAAAACAAAGAAAAATTAAATGAACAAAAAACTTACCTTTATTTAATTTGTGTGATAAACTCTTGTGAAATAGAAATGTGAGATTAAAGTTAATTTGAAGAGAAATTAGAAGGAGAGGAAACTAAATTCTTTTAAGAGTATGTATTTAACTTGATTTTTGTTCTTTTATGTCTTTTAGGCTTCCATGAGTAGTTATTAGTTTTTTTTGATGAAACGAGTAGTTAGCAGTTAATCAAGTTTAAATGTTTTTTTTTCTAGGCCGCGGCTTTGGGGAATAAAAAAAAAATCTCTGGGGAATAAAAATTCTCTACAAAATTGGTCAACCGAGATTGACTTTTTTTTTATATCTATTTGTTGTTATAGGGCTCTCAATTTTAGAGTTAAAGAAAACTAAATTTCTAGAAGATCCCATAAACTAATTTAGAAAGAACTTTAATAAATTTAAGCAAAATCTTTCTAGGGTTCTAAACCCTAAACTCTTTCCAAGTTTCTTCTTTTCTTCATCTTATTTTTCAAAGCTTTGTTTTCTTCTAATCATTAAACCCTAAAAACAAGGATAACAACCTAATATGTGTTGTTTCTCTGGTTATCAATCGAGAAGTCGATTTCTCTCTGTCTTGGCTTGATTTAGACAGAGTTTCCTTTTTCTAACTTATAGAGAGATAAACTATTAAAGAATAATGATTTATCAATATTCCTTCTTTCGGGCTAACCGAGATAGGTGTTAATGTAGTCGAGGCAAGAATAAATTCTCTTTCCTTAAGACATTTTACACCCCCGTAACAGTACCAAACGTTAGGGTGTATGCCTTCGGGATACAACGACTTTCCTTTCAGAGTTTTAAGATGGTACTTCTTTATTCTGAAAGCGGACGAACCTTTGTAAGTATTATGAGCTCTTGGATTAATGCGGATGATCTTCTAGATGCTTCGGAAATTCAAATTTCACTCGAAAACTTCTTTCTTCCTTTTTCTAGATATTATAGTCTAACCAGAACTTCTAGAAATACTTCCTTAATTTGATATTCTAGGCAAACCAGAACTTCTAATTGTTAGAAGGGAAGAGAAGAAGAGAATGAATTGAATTGATGAGAAATGAAGTGGGTTTGGTGGGTTTATGATAGGCCTAAAATAGGTCTTCCCGCAAGTATACGGGGTCAAGTTATAGTATGTTAGTAAATCGGGAAGAGTTAATTCCTATATGGCCCCCTACTTTGTGACCATCTTCCTTTATGGCCCCCTTTTTTTTTCGTAAATTCAAATATGGCCCCCTATTTTCAAGTAAATGTCAATACTACCCTTCTTAATTCTAAATTTAAAACATTTAAAGAAAGTTATTTCCACCTCACCCCTCTCTCTCTCTCCACCTCATCTCTCTCTACAACCCACCCCTCTCTCTCTCTCCAATTCACCTCTCTCTCTCTCCAACTCACTCCTCTCTCTCTCCAACTCACTCCTCTCTCTCTCCAACTCACCTTCATCTTCTCCGATTAAAGTCGCCGGCCAGAAAATTTTCCGACCGGCAACCTCCAAAAAAAAAAAAAAAAATATTTTGACAAAAGTGTAGCAGCAAAGTACATGACATTAGATCCAGCAAAGAACAAATATGTAATTTGTTAGTTGGTTTAATTGACTAACTTGTTTTACTGAACTCAAGTTTGTGGATCTGTTTTCTTCATCTTCTGGAAAAACCTGTAAGTGATTCATTTCAATCAAGTGGATTTGAAAATTTTCATTGGTACTTCAAATTCATAGAGTTTCTCATCAGATTGAGTTAATTATTGATCTTTACTTCGGGAATTAGGGTAAAGGTGTCAACTTTTAGTAATTTCCTAAGTGAATAATAGCTTGATTATGCCTTGATAGTGATAGAATTCTGGAATTTAGATTTATCAAATCAAATTTGTAAATTAGGGTTTTGTTCTGATTTGATTAGTTTCCTGAATGCTATTGAGACGTCGTTCAGCTGCGACGATTCAAACCGATCAGATGGATAAAGTGGTCGGAAAGAATCAACAATCTCGAATCTGTTTTATTCTGGTTATTACTCTTTTACTTCCAATTAGTCAATGAAACATGGGTATTTGAATTTTTCTCAAAAATGTAATCTTGTTAGTTGAAATTAGGGTTTGATTGAATAAGAAAAAATTACCTCCATTGACCTTCTTTTTGGGAGTTTTTTGAAAGACCAGCCATGACTTTGTTCTTGAGATCAGAATCAGAGAAGCATTTAAAAGAAGGGTATTCTTCTTCTTCTATATCTCTATCTGATGAGTGATCAGATGAAGATGAGTTATCTGAGGAGAGAAGTTTGACTCTCTCTCTAGAAAGTGAAAGTTGTTGAGAAGAAGCAATTTCAGGTGAGAGAGAAGATTGTTGTTCTGAAACCAATTTATAACTTGGAATATATTCTTGAAGCATATCAGCTACTTCATTAAATCGACGAAGATAAAGAAGAGATCGAGCTTTCAATTCAAGAGCTGTTTCAAATCTAGGTGATAAAGCAAGTGCTCCATCAAGAAGATTGATGGCCGATGATATTTCCGATGATATATTCAAGACCTTTGAAGGTCTGCTCGTGAACAGACCAGATCTGGTCTGTTCACGGCTCTGGCGAAGGGAAACCCCCTTCGCCGGAGTTTTTAGAGAGAGAGAGATGAGAGGAAATTTTTTTTTTTTTGGAGGTCGCCGGGCGGAATATTTTCCGGCCGGCGACTTTAATCGGAGAAGATGAAGGTGAGTTGGAGAGAGAGAGAGAGAGGTGAGTTGGAAAGAGAGAGAGGTGAATTGGAGAGAGAAAGAGGGGTGAGTTGTAGAGAGAGATGAGGTAGAGAGAGAGAGAGGGGTGAGGTGGAAATAACTTTTTTTAAATATTTTAAATTTAGAATTAAGAAGGGTAGTATTGACATTTACTTGAAAATAGGGGGCCATATTTGAATTTACGAAAAAAGGGGGCCATAAAGGAAGCTGGTCACAAAGTAGGGGGCCATATAGGAATTAACTCAATCGGGAAATCGTCCCAAGGAATAGGTAGGTAACTTCGACGGCGAGTTTAGCCCAATTAATCAAAATGTCAATAACTACTTAGACTAAAACACATACACACACCACTCATAAATTTGATAATTGATTTGCAAGAAATAAGAAAATAAATAAAACTAACAAACTATATCCAAACTACTAAACCTATCCCCGGCAGCGGCGCCAAAAACTTGATAGGCCTAAAATAGGTCTCTTCCCGCAAGTATACGGGGTCAAGTTATAGTATGTTAGTAAATCGGGAAATCGTCCCAAGGAATAGGTAGGTAACTTCGAATATTGACGGCGAGTTTAGCCCAATTAATCAAAATGTCAATAACTACTTAGACTAAAACACACACACACACACACACACACACACACACACCACTCATAAATTTGATAATTGATTTGCAAGAAATAAGAAAATAAATAAAACTAACAAACTATCTAAGTGAGAGGTAAGAGGATATCTAAGGTTATAAAATCCACCGCATAATTTCACTTCATAAAACAAGCACTTAATTACTTAAATCTCTTTTGTATTTACTCGGGATCCAATATAATGAACTATTTGGATTCCGGATGATGTTCTAGATAAAACAATTTTATAATTACTAATTCTAATTGTCTACCTTATAGAGATTCAGATTGCTTAACTATTATTCATCATCTAAAAAGCATACTCCATCTAACAACTTAACGAAAGTATGAAATATCTAATTATGAGGCATGAGTAATGGAAAGAAAATCCAATCCATATAGATAAACAATCAATAGACATTAAAGCACATCAAAGGATTTAATTAATCAAGAACAAGTATTATAAAGATCCAAAATGGGTTTCATTCACAACCTTATATTGCTAAGTTAACTATACATGGAATCTAGAGTGACATTCATTGACATTGTAAAATAAATGAAAATACTAAGAAATTAATGGAAAGAAATCACCAAGAATGTTCAAATTCCATATCCCCATGTATCTCCAATTTGTCCAAGATTTGCTCCATTTGTGCTCAAGAATTTTACTCTAAGAAATCCAAGTAATAGCTATTTTATTGCCACCCAAATAAGAAAAAGAAAGAAAAGGAAGAAATTAGATGTAGAAAGAAGTTGGAAAGAAGATGAAAGGGGGTAAAGATGATAGAAGAATATGGAAGGAAGAAGGAGAAGACTATTAATGGAAGAATAATAGTGGTAGAGAAGAAGTAGTAGTAGTAGAGAAAGATGAAAAAAGAATGGAAAAGATGGATTTGGTAGAGAAAATAGGTTAGAGAAATAAATTGGTAAGAGGAGATGTAAGAGGAGGTATGGGAATAGAGAAGAGGGAATGAGAGGGTTTGCAAGTCTAGAGGGAAATGAAAGAGGTAGAGATTTATTTATAGGTGGGTTGATGGCTAGGGTTTTAGGAGTTAATTGCGAGAAAATGGGAGAAAGAGGGTTAAAATAGGAACTTAGGGTTGCTTTTTACTCAAGAAATGATTTTTTATTGGTTGAACATAAAGTGAGACAAAAAGGAGGGGCATAAAAGTAATTTCCGGAGGGTTAAATAGTGAAAAGAAGGAGCCACGCGTCTTCTGTCCGGTTGGGTGTTAATACGGAAGCTACAGTGTAGCCGGATGCAAAGAGCTAATATACTTCGGGTACAGTAGCCATCGGATGGGAGAGAGCACGGGATCTGGACGTCCTGTAAGTGGACACGCGTCCGGGAGCACGCAAGCTAATATGCTTCGGGTAACATGGAAACAGGTTAATGACGGGACGGTCAGCAGCCGTCAGATCTTGGATACGCGGCAACGAACGAACAAGATTAAAACGTTGCTTTCTGGGGCTATTAGACTAAATTGCTTCGGATACACTGGACCATGCTCTTTAGCGTCACTTCGCTGCTCAGCGGGTATACGTAACTTAGATAGGACAGCCTTCACTTCGCGCCACGTGTCTTCCTGTATACCGCGTGCCAGAACCATGCTCGAAGGTGTCCCACCAGTCAACATCCTTTGACTCAACTTTGACCTTGATTTATTCCTTCGTCCGAACTCCGATTTGACTTCCGTTTTCTCCTACGGACTCGTCTCGACCTCTACTTTTCAACCACGCACTGACCTTGGCCAAATTGCCAGAATGTCCTTGACTCCAAATGACCAAAATACCCTTTATGCATCTTTTCCTCGTTTTTAACCGTGTTTCACACCTAACTCTGCAAAAAACACCTAATCAAGAAAATTAACCATTTTATTATAATAAAGACTCGAAACCGACTAACTTGGCTAAATTAAACGACTTAGATGGGACATTTTCATGACCCATCAGTTTATATAGGAATTGAATAGGTGCATTTGCCTTTTGGGTTCAAAAGACATAGCCGTTCGGAACTAGGGACTTTAACTGAATATTAAGAGTCGGTTCATCTTGGGCCATCAGATCAAGCTAGAAAACGCGGAGTAAACGGCAGCCGTTAGATGAAGAGGCTCTGTCCCAAATCCGTGCCCAACAGACGATGAAGATGGCCGTTGGATGGGAATCTGGTGGGATCCCGAGCCTTGCCCGACACGGGATTAGCGCGGACCGTTGGATCCGCGAGGATCCAACGCTTCTGCGCTCGGCCCGAAGCTATCCCGCCCACTCATTTGCGCGACTGTCGGATCTTACAAAATCCCGCGCATTGAACGCCATCCGTCCAGATTACGACGTGCGCGCTTCGCTTGAACGGTCCCTATTTTAACTTGTCCTCTTTGACGATTTAGTACCTATTTCAACCGATCGTCGTTCAAACTTTAACCTTGAATTTCTCATTCATCCGGAATCGGATTTGAGTGATTCTTGGCTCTAAATTGAAGAGCTCGACGAGACGAACGCAATGGTGCATTCCGTTTCTGAGTTTTACGAGTCGGGTCGAGCCAAAATCGGCTCCGATTCCAACAATCCCCCACATGAATGAAAATTTGAGGTTTTATGTTATGATATATGCAGACATACTATACTGACAGACTGACACTGACAGAGCTCATAAGCGGAACTTCGCTGCATCGGAAGAAGGTAGTCTTTCGACTTTGAACCTTTCCTAGTGAATAACTACAAGGTCTACAAGGACGGCAGTGAACTTTTCGTCTTGAACTGAGTCTTGGGAATTGTAATCCAAAATAGCTATCACACAGCTAATCCCTTACTTACTTAGGTTCTCGGTTGTGTTCATTTCGGCCCTGAACAATCCCGATTTCATGTGTGCTTTAGAGAAGTCGGCCTAGACGACCTTCTCACGGAACCGGCATCAATTCACACACATATAGGTTATCCGTAATAAGGTATCCTGCTATACCTCACGTTAGAGTCAAGTTCTAAGTTTTCGGATTCATTAAAAGCTTAATGCTTAACCTCTCAATGCAGGCAACATTGTTGTCATCCTCGGAATGGGTAAGAGATAGAAATCTCTTACAGTGTTACTGTCGAGTCAGGATATAGCTTCAGTTGCCCTTTGAACCTAGATCGTGGGATCTCCAGTCATCTAGGTAGGGTTTCACCATGCCTTTACTCATTTACTTTAGGCGTTAGCCCCATTCCCCTTGATGATGCAACTACTAACTCTCTAGATAACCCTTTTGTAATTGGATCCGCTAGGTTATCTTTGGATCTTATATAATTTATATTTATGATCCCTTCAGAGAGAAGTTGCTTAACGGTATTATGTTTTCAACGAATGTGTCGAGACTTACCGTTGTACATCTTGCTTTATGCCAGTGCAATCGCTGCTTGGTTATCGCAGTGTATGTTGATTGCAGGCACCGACTTTGGCCATATTGGAATATCTTCAAGGAATTGTCACAGCCATTATGCTTCTTCCCCTGCTTTATCTAGAGCAATAAATTCTGAATCCATTGTCGATCGAGCAATGCACGTTTGCTTCGAAGATTTCCAAGATATGGCAGCCCCTCCCAGTGTAAACACATATCCACTGGTTGACTTAGTGTCGTCGGTATCTGATATCCAATTTGCATCTGCATATCCCTCTAAGACTGTGGGATATGTGGTATAATGGAGTCCGTACTCCTTCGTCTTTCTTAGATACCGTAACACTCTCGTTATGGCATTCCAATGTGTGTTATTCGGGTTACTCGTAAATCTACTTAGCTTACTAACTGAGTAGGCTATGTCTGGTCGAGTACAGTTCATTAGGTACATCAGACTTCCAATAATCCGAGAGTACTCTAATTGTCTTACTGCGTTCCCTGTATTCTTCATTAAGTGAATACTTGGATCTATCGGAGTATTCGCCATTTTTAGGTCATCTTTGCTGAATTTTTCTAAGATTTTCTCAACGTAATGCGTTTGAGATAAACTTATCCCTTCAGCCGTCTTGGAAACCTTAATTCCAAGAATGACCTCCGCTTTCCCTAAATCTTTCATATCGAAAGTTTTCGAAAGCATCTTTTTAGTTGTATTAATGACATCTAAATTATTTCCCATAATTAGCATGTCATCTACATACAAACATAGGATAACACATCCTTTCGCAGTGATCTTTGTATAGACACATTTATCACATTCGTTGATCTTGAATCCGTTTGATAATAATGTGTCATCAAACTTTAAGTGCCACTGCTTTGGAGCTTGCTTTAGCCCATATAGTGATTTCACTAATCTACACACTTTCTTTTCTTGACGCGGAGCTATGAACCCTTCTGGTTGGTTCATATAAATCTCTTCTTCGAGTTGTCCGTTTAAGAAAGCGGTTTTCACATCCATCTGATGAATTTCCAGATTATATAAGGATGCTATAGCTACTAACACTCTTATTGAGGTGATTCGACTAACTGGAGAATAGGTGTCGAAGTAATCTAACCCTTCTTTTTGTCGGAATCCCTTTGCGACAAGTCTAGCTTTATACTTGTCTATAGATCCATCTGTTTTCAATTTCCTTTTGAAAATCCATTTGCAGCCTAGAGGCTTACAACCCGGTGGGAGGTCTACTAGCTCCCATGTATGATTTTGCATGATGGATTCTATTTCACTATTAACAACTTCTTTCCAAAATGGAGCTTCTGGAGTAGTCATTGCTTCTGTGAAAGTTTGAGGTTCATTTTCTACCATATAGGTTAGAAAATCAGGACCAAATGTCTTAGCTTTCTTTGTCCTTTTGCCTCTTCGAGATTTGAGGGTTGTTTCCTCGATTTCCATATCATCTTCTTTAGATGTTTCTGGATTTTCTTCTTCCTCATCTCTTACACGTTTTCTACTTTCAGATGAGACTTCTGAATTCTGTTTGAAAGGAAAGATGTGTTCAAAGAACTTAGCATCTCTCGATTCCAGAATGGTGTTTACGTGTATATCTTCGATTTCAGACTTCTGTACTAAAAATCTATAGGCGCCACTATTTATTGCGGGCCCTATGTATACACAGTCCACAGTTTTAGGTCCTATCTTGACCCGTTTAGGAGGAGGAACTAATACCTTCGCTAGGCACCCCCACACTTTCGTGTATTTAAAGGATGGCATCCTTCCTTTCCATAATTCATATGGAATTTTACCTGTTTTTCTATGGGGTAACTTATTTAATAAGTGATTAGCCGATAATATCGCCTCCCCCGACAAGTTCTGAGGTAAACCAGAACTAATTAAGAAAGCGTTCATCATTTCTTTTAATGTTCTGTTTTTCCGCTCTGCTACACCATTTTGTTGAGGTGTATAAGGAGCCGTCGTTTGATGAACTATGCCATTCTTCGCACATATATCGGCGAACGGAGATTCATACTCTCCACTCGATCGCTTCTCAAAGCCTTAATCTTTTTATTAAGTTGAGTTTCCACTTCGGTTTTATAAAGCTCGAACTTATCGATTGCTTCATCCTTACTCCTTAGTATGTAAACATAACAAAACCGAGTGGAGTCATCGATAAAGGTGATGAAGTACTTTTTACCACCTCTGGTTTGAACCATCTTTAAGTCACAAATATCACTGTGAATTAAGTCTAGAGGTTTTGTGTCTCGTTCTATTGATTTGAACGATGTCTTAGTCATTTTTGATTCTACACATGTCCTAGTCTTTCATGCCAAATATTAAAAGACTCAGCAATATAAACGAAATTATTAATTTTATTAATAATAGACGCCTTTGGCGTTACAGAGGTTACATTTAGTTTAAATAACCCCCCACATAAGTAGCCTTTCCCAACATACATCCCATTCTTAGACAGGACGAAATTATTTGACTCAAAGACTAGTTTGAACCCATTCTTACTTAGAAGAGAACCAGAAACCAGATTCCTTCGGATATCTGGAGCATAGAGTACATCGTTCAAAGTTACTTCCTTTCCTAAAGTGAACTTTAGTATGATCTTCCCTTTTCCTCTTACCTGGGTGGTTGAGTCATTTCCCATGAACAGGGTTTCTCCTTCACCTACTTCGTTATAAGAAGAGAAGAGGCTTTTGTCACCACAAATGTGACGAGTTGCTCCGGTGTCGACCCACTACTCTCTCTGGTTGTTAACCAGGTTAACTTCAGCTACCACTGCACAGAGGTTCAAGTTCTGAAGTTTCTCAGTCACTTCTTCGGCTTCAGTAATCATAACACATAGATTCTGAGTTTCGGTGTCTTCTACCAGCGAGGCCTGGTCATTCGCCTTCTTATGTCATTTGCCAGTTTTGGAACGACAATCCTTAGCCAGATGGCCTCTTTTGCCACAGTTGTAACATTGGCCGAACCTGGTCTTTTTCTTCGGCTTTCCTCTGTCTTTAGACGGATGCTTACGCTTCTTACTTGGACCGGTCTCTATGACGTTCACATTCGAGAGTCTTTCAGAGTACTTCTCGGCAATGCGACTGTCCTCTTCGATTCGAAGCTTTAGGATGAGTTCTTCAAGACTCATATCCTTATTCTTGTGGCGGAGATAATTTTTGAAGTCTTTCCACCCCGTGGGTAATTTTTCAATCAGAGCTCGGACCTGGAAAGGTTCATTCGTTATCATGTTCTCTGCCTGTAGTTCCTGTAGGAGACTCTGCAGTTCTTGGACTTGGGTCATAACTGGTTTTGAATCAGTCATCTTGTAGTCCAAGAATCGTCCTACGATAAACTTTTTGACACCCGCCTTTTCAGTTTTATACTTATTGATAAGGGTGTCCCACAGTTGTTTAGACGTTTCTATAACCGAATATAGATTATAGAGTCTGTCATCTAAACTGTTCAGGATATAGTTCTTGCACAAGAAGTCTTCTTGTTTCCATGCATCTATTTCAGCGGTACGTTGCGCCTCATCATCTATTTCTGCATGGGTGGGTCTCTCTTCGGTTAAGTATTTAACCAGACCCAATGTCGTTAGGTAGAACATCATCTTCAACTTCCATCGGTTGAAGTCAGTTCTCTTGAACTTCTCTGGTTTTTCCCCATTCGTGGTGTTAGGCGGAATAACCCGTAGAGTGGTTCTTGTTCTTGCCATTTCTGAAACACAACAGAAAGTAAACCAAATTAATATCTTATGACCAGAGAAATAATCGTTATAAAATGTCTTAAGATTGTTGTTTCTCTGGTTATCAATCGAGAAGTCGATTTCTCTCTGTCTTGGCTTGATTTAGACAGAGTTTCCTTTTTCTAACTTATAGAGAGATAAACTATTAAAGAATAATGATTTATTAATATTCCTTCTTTCGGGCTAACCGAGATAGGTGTTAATGTAGTCGAGGCAAGAATAAATTCTCTTTCCTTAAGACATTTTACACCCCCGTAACAGTACCAAACGTTAGGGTGGATGCCTTCGGGATACAACGACTTTCCTTTCAGAGTTTTAAGATGGTACTTCTTTATTCTGAAAGCGGACGAACCTTTGTAAGTATTATGAGCTCTTGGACTAATGCGGATGATCTTCTAGATGCTTCGGAAATTCAAATTTCACTCGAAAACTTCTTTCTTCCTTTTTCTAGATATTCTAGTCTAACCAGAACTTCTAGAAATACTTCCTTAATTAGATATTCTAGGCAAACCAGAACTTCTAATTGTTAGAAGGGAAGAAAAGAAGAGAATGAATTGAATTGATGAGATATGAAGTGGGTTTGGTGGGTTTATATAGGAATTGAATAGGTGCATTTGCCTTTTGGGTTCAAAAGACATAGCCGTTCGGAACTAGGGACTTTAACTGAATATTAAGAGTCGGTTCATCTTGGGCCATCAGATCAAGCTAGAAAACGCGGAGTAAACGGCAGCCGTTAGATGAAGAGGCTCTGTCCCAAATCCGTGCCCAACAGACGATGAAGATGGCCGTTGGATGGGAATCTGGTGGGATCCCGAGCCTTGCCCGACACGGGATTAGCACGGACCGTTGGATCCGCGAGGATCCAACGCTTCTGCGCTCGGCCCGAAGCTATCCCGCCCACTCATTTGTGCGACCGTCGGATCTTGCAAAATTCCGCGCATTGAACGCCATCCGTCCAGATTAGGACGTGCGCGCTTCGCTTGAACGGTCCCTATTTTAACTTGTCCTCTTTGACGATTTAGTACCTATTTTAACCGATCTTCGTTCAAAATTTAACCTTGAATTTCTCATTCATCCGGAATCGGATTTGAGTGATTCTTGGCTCTAAATTGAAGAGCTCGACGAGACGAACGCAGTGGTGCATTCCGTTTCTGAGTTTGACGAGTCGGGTCGAGCCAAAATCGGCTCCGATTCCAACAATATGTTTAGAAGTGAATATGTTTTTGGGTTTCAAAATTAACTGATTTTTAGGGTTTATAATGTGTTTATCTTGGGGAGGATTAATGGAGGAAGAAACTTGCTTTGGACATCCCATGAAAGATGTATTAAGAACTTTAAAATATTTTGTTTGATGATTTCTAGGGTTTAGAATGTTTTTTTCCTCTTTATCTCTCTAACTTTGTTGTTGATTTTTGAGAAATAAGGTTAATATATATTTGAGATTTGGGGAAGATAAGTAAGAGAAGTGATAGAGAAGGAGATGAGATGAATAAGTTTTTTTTCCGGAGAAGAAGAAAGAAGAGGGGAAGAAGAAAGAGGTGTAAGTTATAAAAAAAAATTGTGTTCCTCATAAAAAAATATTCCCTAGAGATTTCATAAAGAAACATGGATTTCCCGGAGAATTTATTCCTCGGAGATTTTTCTTTATTCCCCAAAGCCGCGGCTTTTTCTTTTGCATGAATCAAGTTTGTTATGACTTTGTCTCTTAAATTTCCTATTAATTAGGGTGTTTTTGACACTCTAACTTTAATTGATTTCACAGTATCTACATTTTTTCATTTAGTGCCTCTTTTTAAAAGAAAAAATTATTTAAAAAAAATGTAAGTCATGAGAGTCAAACCTTTGACCTTTGGTTCTCTAATCAACTACTCTACAAATTCTTCTACCCAAACAAACTTAATATGATTGTGCACAAAATCATGAATATAGTAATACTATCTACGTACATAATACTATATAAACTGAGGTCCCCTAAATTTGAGGACCTTAGGCGACCGCCTAGGTCCAGGCCGGTCCTGATTGTATTTAACATTCTTTTTGAGTGATTATATTCAAACTAGTAAACTAGTAAACTGCATGATTAAGTGCACTACAAAAAAAATCCAAACAACAAATCTCTCTTCTTATAATTGAGTGATTATATTCAAACTAGTAAATTGCATGCTTATGGGCTATAGCACAACAATCCAGTGCTTTTGGCAACACCTAATTAAGAGCATGTCCAATGGGACACTCTAACAAACACTCTAAAAATCTAGTTGTCAAGTGTCAAATAAAGATTCTCTTTCCTAAATGTCAATTTAGAGACTCTAATTTTTGTTGGTCTCCAATGGAGATCTCTAAAGTCTCTATACTTAATACACATTTCCCTCTTCAATCCAATAGATAAAAAGTAGTTGAAAAGTAAGGTTTTCTATTGGTTGAAATTATAAGGTAACACTTAGAGAGTCTCAAGTAGACACTCTCATTTTAAAGTTTATCTCTCTAGACACTCTATAATAAATGTGTCCACCTCATATTAGAGTGTCTAACAAAGTGTCTCGTTGGAGATGGTCTTTTATCAAAAACTCTAAAAAATCATATGTAGCACTCTAAGTGTTAGAGATTGAGTGTCCCATTGGCGATGCTCTAACCATCCTCTAAATTTGAGGCTACCTCATATTTGAGCCAAATGGATATTTAGACTAGAACTATTTACTGTTCCTGAACCGAGATAACTTAGTTCGGTTCTAAATCGATAAACTGGGTCAACAAATTGACACCTCTTTGGTATTTTTTGACGCTACTAAAGCGTCAAAATCGGATATCTGTTTGATATCCCTTTAAAGAACACCTACGTCTGATTTTCGCCAATTTTGCTATCTGGTTTCAGCTTTCGTAAGTTTCTACTCCTCACTTGTTCTGATTTTTATAAGTTAGGGTTTTTACGTATTTTTCATCTGTTCTGTTTTACAGGGTTCGTTTTCCGTTTAGGGTTTCCTTTTGTCTGATTTTATTTATTGTTTCTCTGATCGATTTTAGGGTTTCTGAAGTTGAGATAATCAAAAGGATGAGGCCTGTTTTCGTTGGTAATTTTGAGTACGAGACTCGTCATTCTGATCTCGAGCGTTTGTTCTCCAAATATGGAAGAGTTGAGCGTGTAGATATGAAGTCTGGTAATATTTATTTTTCATCCCGTCAAGATTTTTTTTCCATCAATTGTTAATAACTTAATATACGTACTAACTTGATTCTCTATGGAGGATTTACCCTTTGATGGGTAATATCTACTGGATACTAGTTCTCCTGGAAACCCTAGATTTTAAGAAAAGATTTAGTTTCATTTTTGTTAATTGTTGTAAAAGATGCTGGAGTTAGGAGCTGAATTGCTTACTGTTCGCTGTACTAATGGAATTCATCTGTATTCAGAAGTGGGTATTGTGTGTTTTCCTTGATTTTGATACTACTAATATTTATACAGTCTTTGCTGTGTTCTTAGTGGGTATAATTTCTTGGTGTTAATAAGATAGGATTATAGGAATCGAGAAATTTAATTGTTGGTCTCTTAAAAGAGGTCCGGGGGTTTTCTGATCCTTCTCTAGGATGTTGTAATAAGGCGAAAAACTAAAATAAGATATATTTGGTTGTTTCTGTTGGGTGAGTTTTCATTGAGTTGGCTGACTGATGGATGTTTTAGATAGAAGTGGTTTTCGGCTTTGTCATGGGCACATTCTTGAGTTGTTGCAACACCGTATAGTGTATTATCTGAGAAGTGTTTTTGATACTTAAGTACATCTCTCAGAGACTCAGACTCTCATCCTATGGACTTAGTGTGTGAGTTGTGTTCCTGTTTCAAGATTTAAGTGTTGTAGAGATATATTATGGTGTTGCTCAAATGGCCTTGCTGACATCTTTAGGCTCCCGAATTTCTTATTTTTCCCATGTCTGAAGAGTTAATTGAGGGTTTTTCTTGAGTTGTGTACACTATGGAGAAAACATAGTTTTATCTATCCGTTGAGTAGAGTGATGCATCAAGTTCCTCTTGGCTCATTTAAACTTTTCTGTCTCCATGGTTCTCAACGCATGATATTTTTACAACCTAACAAGCACCCTTTGATTGATAAGCATTAGAATTTTTCTTTTCAAATGACAATAAGCACAGAAAATTTAGGCCTCAGTAACGTGGTTTAGTTGTATTATATATACCCCGTCTTTCTTTCATACTTGAGAGGTTAAAAACTGGCATCCATCATGTTCCATATATATTGAAGAAGACAACCGTGATATTTGAGTGCTTGTTTTGACGCAGGAACCACTATTAAGCTCCTATCTTTGCTCACAATATACTGCGCAAAAAACCCTAAATGGCAAAGGAAACCTTCCTCTCTGTCTAATCAACAGCTCCTTACTTGCACACAGAATACTGCATTTTCTTCACTCGATCATCATCCTTTACTTCTCCAGTTGCATTTACAAGAATGGTCCTAAAGGGTTCAGTCATGCCATGCCTAGACAGATCAATCAGACCAGACATGTGCCTAGACAGATCAGTCAAACCAGACATGCCATGCCTACGTCCTGCTATTGTTCATAGATGGATCATGGACCAATCAAGTCAGACATGCCATTTCTGTCTGTATGCTCTGAAATATGAAGCATGCTCAGCAATGGCCTATCAATTCTGAGTTCTGCTTCTTTGGGTTTAATTTTTATCGAATGCCATGCCCACCACTCCATACTGTATGGATTTCAATCAACTCAGATTTGTCATGCATCTCTTCTCTGTCGTGCTCAGCAATGGTTTCACAGACTTAACTTTTATGCCATCAGACTGATTTAGTTCATCATGCAAGGCAACTCCATTATTCATCCTTATGTGCACCAGACAATCTTCACCTATTTGCAGGTGTTGTATTCTTTATTAATAGAAAGGGAAATGAAATCCTGAATTTTCTGGCCGTATCGAAGAGCTAGTAGCTGGATATAAAAGTATCCGTTTCATCATTATAACTTTGTCAGTGTTGCTTACTTTTGTTACGTTACTGTAGGGTTTGCTTTTGTTTACTTCGATGACGAGCGTGATGCAGATGATGCCATCCGGTATCTCGATAACACACCATTTGGTTACAGCAAACGAAGGCTCTCAGTTGAATGGTCAAGGGTAATTCTTCTGTTCCAATCAATTCTGATTTCTCTTCGTTTATAGTTATATTTTTATGTTTCACTACATTTGTATCGGTGTTTTCCTAAATGGAGTAATGTAATATATCGGCCAGAGGTTTTGGTCCTGCTGCTGATAGTTACTTTTAATTTGGATTTCTCTTTTCTAAATTTCTTTTCCAGCAGGGTGAGCGTGGTTCACGTCATCGTGAAGGGTCGAGATCAATGGCCAACCAGAGGCCCAAAAGAACACTTTTTGTGATAAACTTTGATCCTGTCGAGACGAGGATCAGTGATGTTGAAAGGCACTTCGAACCGTATGGTAAGGTTTTGCATGTGAGAATCAGAAAGAACTTTGCATTCGTACAGTTTGAGACACAAGAAGAGGCTACAAAAGCGCTTGAATGTACCCACATGAGGTAAATGGAGATATTATTAATCATTTGTTTGGTGCCATGGTAGTTTGTCAGAGATATCTTACTTCCCCAAATTTGCCCCTGACTTAATTTGCAGCAAGCTTCTGGATAGAGTTATATCAGTTGAATACGCTTTGAAAGATGATGGTGAGCGTGATGAAGTGCGTGAGAGCCCAAGAAGAGGTTATGCACGTGATGGCAGCCCATATGGACGTTCCAGATCCAGAAGTCCTGTGCGCCGCAGGAGCCGACCTAGCCCAGATTATGGACGTGCTCAGAGTCCAGTCTATGATAGGTACAATGGTCCATCGTCATATCACAGGGACAGGAGTCCTGAATATGGTAGATATCCGAGGTAAGCTATGTGCTTGCATTGAATGATTATAGGGTTTATAATGTTGTATTTATAGTTCTGTAAGTATTAGTCCGAAAGTGGGTCTGGGCTTGTCAAATATTATTTTGCCTAATTGTGTTTTCTTCTCTTTATGTTGTTACAGTCGCTCTCCTGTTCGGAGATGAAGGACGTCGGGAACTATAAGCTCTTGGAGTAGTGGAATTTCAACTCTTATGATATGTATATGTTAAAAGAAAAATTTGTAGAGAGATGAAGTGGTGGGTAGTTCGGAGTAGGTTTTTCGGAGTACAGTGCCGAACTAGTAGTAATTGGTGCTTAAAACACTTGTCTAAGAAACTAAAATACTAAGGGTTTTCATATTTCATATTATTTGCATTATATGTTATTGAGTGGTAGAGATTTTAAACTTCTAAATTCTCTTAAAAGGTACTTTTGTGTTAATGACTATAAGATAATTATTGTTAAAGAAGATTATTGGGCTTACTTTGAGACTAGTACGTGTTTTTTTATTGTATCACATGTAACAGATTTGTCTAAACCTAAAAATGTTTGCTGCCAAAACCCAGAGTTATAGGGTTCAAAGATTTATGGTTCCAGAAGAGGCTAAAAATCAAAATCTATTTCAAATTTACACAATCAACTGTCATTATTTTTAAATCGATTCCCTTATTTTGTGTTAGATTTTTTCACTCTTGATGGAGGGTTGATTATCAACAGGTCATGATGCCCTTTGTGATTATCCCAACCTTAATCCCCTTTACATCTTCAAGCTATACACAAACATACAGTTATCTACACATCTAACTTAGAGAGAGAGAGAGAGAAGGTAACCATGAACAATGCAGTTGAAAGTTATTATTCAACTAAGCTATACACAAACATACAGTTATCTACACATCTAACTTAGAGAGAGAGAGAGAGAGAGAAGGTAACCATGAACAATGCAGTTGAAAGTTATTATTCAACTAAAATACATCATCATAAACAAGTAAAAATAAACAAACAAACAAACAAACAACTAAAATGAAGAATTACCACCATTAAATAGTTCATGATCAAGAGCTTTTTGAAGCCAAAATTCAGCATCTTCCATAATACTAGGACTAAGTCTAACCATTAATATACAAAATTCATTTTCATTTAAACCACCATCTCCATCAATATCTCCTTCTCTTACCATATCCTCTGCTTCTTCTTTACTCATCTCTTCCATACCCAAATACTTTGAATTCCTTCTCAAACTCTCTGATGTTATTAACCCTCTCCTTTCATCAGCTAAAACCCTAAACCCACCACATAATTCCCTCATAAATCCTTCCACATCTAATTTCTCTGCCATTACTGATACTAAATCTTCATACTGAACTTCATTCCTCATCTCTTTTGCTGGAATTTTAGTCAAATTCTGATTATCACCCATGTTTTAATTTCTTCTGTAAATCTCACACAATAATTAAAAAGATTAAATTCTTTGTTTTGTTGTTTCTGATTTGGTGGGTTTTTAGGCTTTTATAAAGGGTCTAAGTGGGTTCATGTCTTTTTCTATGAGCAATGTTATGTTGTATTGAAATGTTGATACTCTTTCTCAAATCTACACGGTTCATTTAGTAGACTAACTCGACCTATGTTTGGATTTGACTCAAACACATTTTGGACAACGGTGATCTATTTCATTACTATAATCCATCCGTTAGATCGGGCCAAATGTTTATTAGCTCTTTAAATCTTGTCTGACTAAACGAATCATTGTTTATTGTTTAATTATATCTGAATCCGACTTGTCTAACTTAAAAACAGATATGACGATACTTATAGTGAATAATAATAGGGCGTTATAGTCGTTAGATCAATAGATAGTTCCAAATCAATCATTCCATAAATCAAGGGTTGGAGGAGTTGGAACCTATTGAAAACTTATGGTGTGATGAAAGCATGGGATAAAGCCCATGAAAATTTAATAAAATTTGAGGAGCTTCGAGGAAGGTGGGTATTGGGTATGAAGAAAGATGTGATGGGGAAGTTTTTTTGTTGAAAGATGTGATGGGGAAGTTGATGGTTGCATGATAAAGTTTTTTGGCTTTGTCGTGACGCCAATATCCTCAGCATTTTGGCTTTCTAAGAAACTTCCTTTTAGACAATTTGACAAATTCTACTGGCACCAATTTCTTGGATCCAAAAATTTATCATAATCCAACTCTAAGTCTAATCTATGTTTGTCAACAAAAAAAAAAAAAATCCAATCTATGCACTATAGATTACATGGTGAAGGATGTACTTACAATTTTATTTTTAGTTTTTACTCTGATGCTGGAACTTCTTCTCATTCTGTAAACATGATTTTATAAATAATACAATATTTACAGTTAATTTTTTGTTGACATTAAAATCATATAGTATGCTCTTATTTTCATACACATATAAAATTAAAAAGTAAGGTTGTGTTTGTTTTTTTATTTTTTCAGGTTTATTTCAGATTTCAGATGTTTGTTCTTTTATTTAAGAAAATCTGAAATTTGGGCTGAATTGAATATTTGTCTGAATTGGCTGAAAACAAGCCCACTCATTTCAGACTTTAAAACAAGTCTGAAAAGAGAGTCCAAATTCTGAAATGTGTTGAATCACTATTTTACCCCTGTGAAAATAGAAAAATCTTTTGTATCTCCCTCTTCATCTTTCTCACCAACAATACACCCGAGAACAACACCACCAACACCACCACCAACAATACCGCCACCACCACCAACACTGATTTTAGAAACGCAGATCGAATCTCCACCACCGACATAAGAAGCACAGATTTGCTCACCATTGACAACCACAACCTTGGAAACACAGATCTGATCACTAGTTTGAAAGGTAACCTTTCCAGCGAGTAGGAACCGGATTTCTGAGACCTAACTATCAAGGAGAAGGAGTCGTGTGAAGTTGTCTTAGAGGATCTTCAAAAAAGGCAAAAACTGAAGGGTTTTGACTGGTCAGATCTGCTTGAGTTTTAGGTAAAGTTGCAAAATAGACATGAAAGATTGTGTTCTAAACATTAAGTATTTGAGAGGATTGGAAATTGAAAGTTTTAGTTGTTTGATCAGTTGAAATTGCAAAGAGAGAAAGAAGAGAGAGAACATGAGTATAATGAGAAGAGGGGTGGAAGATGACCAAGCTGCTATAAATTAGGATTTAAATTAGGGTTTAAGTGGGGAGCAAATGACAAGAAAAATTTACTTTATTTGGTCTGAAATTTCAAAAAGAAATTAACTGGTCAATGGTCATTGAAAATTAAAACTGAGGGTATAAATGTCAAAGAAAGATTCAGACATAAGTATTTCAGACCAAAAAACAAACATTCTCACTTGTAATTCAACTCAGCCATTTCAGATTCAGACAATTCAGATTCAGACAAAAATAAAAAAACAAACACAACCTAAGTCCTTGTTTGTTTTTATTTATTTTTATGTGGGTGATAACATCTCCAATAATGGAGAACAATAATATCTACCACTTTCTTAAAACAAAAGAAAAAGCTTTTAATTATATCTATCACTCCTTTTCTAGAACTATCCAAAGACAGTTGTAATTTGTTTTTGAGGCTTGCTATTTTATGATAGTTTAGTTTGTGCATTTCACGTTTTCTTTTGTGGCTTTTAATAGATAAAGCCTTCGACTTTTGATTTTTTTGGGTTTTTTTTCAAATAGCCCCCAACTTTGTGACCAACTTCTTGTCTAGCCTCCTACTTTATCAAAAATATCCAGATGATCTTCTTTTTCAGATTCCGTTATAACACTGTTAACTAGTCATCACCTCTCTCTTATCCAACTCATCGCCTCTCTCTGCCACATCATCTTTTCGCCACCTCATCATCTTCACCGGCAAAGGTCGCCGACCGACCAATTTTCCAGTCGACGACCTTAAAATATTTAATTCTTTTTTAATGTTTGAAGGTCGCCGACCGGAAAATTGGTCGGTCGGTGACTTTTGCCGGTGAAGATGTGGCGAGAAGATGATGTGGCAAAGAGAGGCGATGAGTTGGATGAGAGAGAGGTGATGACTAGTTAACGGTGTTATAACGAAATCTGAAAAAGGGGGTCATCTAGGTATTTTTGATAAAGTAGGGGGCTAGGCAGGAAGCTGGTCACAAAGTTGGAGGCTATTTGGAAAATAACTCTTTTTTTTTTCTTATACTATTTTGTTTGTTCTGTTAGTGGAGGTTATTCCTTCAGCCCTTTTATTAGATCTTCAAAGTTTTAAGATCTTTGAAGTTCGTTGTTATTGGTTTAGAGTTTTTTTAAGAACATTAAAAATCAGTGTTATTGGTTCAAAACCTTTTTTTTTTTGACGGAAAAAAGTCTATTACTTAAAAATGTTACAAGATAGTTCAAAACCTTTTTTAAGATCTTTAAACACCTTCTTATTAGTTCAACAAAAAAAAAAAAAATTAAACACCTTCTTATTGGAAGTTCATGTACATGGATTTATTTGATTATGTTTGTACAAATTCAGGCCATGCAACGAATTTTTTTTTAACAGGTTCAGTCTTACTACACAACCATTCTTTATTCTTATACTGAGTTATTTTCCTTCCACCGAATATGTAAAATAGTGATTTAAGGATAAAAAGCTTTGCAAACTAAAAAAAACGTAAACTTCATAAAATAGGAAGAAAAATGACAATAGTTTTACACTATTACTAACAATACCAACGGGGTCTAACCTTAAATGGGTTTCACAGCTTATTACTAATAACAATTGGAATTTTCAGATTTTACAGCAGTGTTTTAATGATGAGATATGCAGTTCTATCCTAAGCATCAACCTCCAAAGTAATCAAGAAGATAAACCGATGTGGACATTAACTAAATCAGGTAATTTTTCCATAAAATCTATGTATTACTATTTAAGAACAGGAAGCACAGACATTATGCAGGATCAAACCGACTGGCTCTTTATCTGGAACATGAATACAATCCCGCGCGTGAAACTATTCCTATGGAAATGCTGTACCAATAGCTTACCTATAAAAGCTAAAATTGGCAAGTTCATTGGAGACAAATTCTCTTGTATTAACTGTGATGATAACGAAACTTTAGACCATGTGATGCTTCACTGCACTTTTGCTAAAGCAATGTGGTTCCATTATCAGGTGAGAACAGATCAGATTAGCTCGACTAATCAATGGATTAAACAATGGAAAACACTAAATGAGGATATTACCAATAAATATGCCAAGATCCTTTGGTTCATATGGAAAGCTCGATGTGAAAACTGTTTTAACACGAACAAACAAAATCCACGACAAATAATAGACAGAATTAATAATGCGTCTATCACTCCTCTCAAGATTGAGACGGTTATCACTAACAAATGCAGGAACTCCACTAAGCAACAAATATGGAGACCTCCATCGACACCATATTTAAAGTTGAACGTTGACGCCTCTTTTACCAAAGCTACAGATCAGGCCGGAATAGGATGTATTATTAGAGATGAAGAGTCGAATTTCATTATAGCAGCAGCAGACTCGGTGCGGTGCCAAAACGTGGAAGAATGTAAACGACTGGCCATCCTTTCTAGTATACAATGGGCTAGGGCTGGGAAAACGGTCCGAGACCCCAGGGTCCGGCCCGTTCGGCCCGGACCGTTAGGGACTGCTGACCGCGTTCTACCCGAGCCGGGCTTACCCGGCCCGATGGCTCGGGCTTATAGGGCCGGGACTCGGACAGGGACTCTAATCCGAGTTCCGGCCCGATAAACCCGCCCGATACCCGAACCCGATGAGAACCTGATGGTGAGCCCGATACCCTACCATCTATTATAAAAACCCAAACAGAAACCCTAAAAAAAAACCTAATCACTCTCTCTCTCTCTGCCTCTCTTTCTCTCCGCCTCTCTCTCTCTCTGTCTCTAAGAGCAAGTCCAGCCCCAGCCGGCTGAGGCCATAATTTTGAAATTATGGCCTTAGCCACCCGCTCCAAGCCCAGCCACTTGGAGCGGAGGCTGGGGCTCTTCCTTCAGTCACCCCTAATGTTAGGGGCGACTGAAGGGGTCCCCATGTGACCGTTGGGGACCCCAACGGTCACATTGGGGACAGTAAACCAACGGCCAGATCTGTTTGTTTTTATATTTAAAAAAAAAAAAAAAATTAAACAATTAAAAAAAATTAAACAATTATAAATAACTTAAAAATCAAAATACATTTTTTGTAATTCTAATTAGTTTTAATTTTTTTTTAATTCTAGAAAAACATAAATATTAGTAATTAAAATACATCCCACCAAATGTCGGTCCCCGAATATATTTTTTTCGAAAAATAGTTCAAACACGTATTTTATATATACATAAAATCACACACGTTTTTCGCACACCAACTAAAAGTGCACACACGCGTTTCCCACATGAACAAATTTTCGGCCTCAAGAGAGGCTGGGGCTGGAGCTGAATTTTAGAGGCTGAGCTGAGGCCAATAATTTTAGGTGAAAAAGTGTTTTTTTCGGCCTAAGACAGGCTGGGATTGGACTTGCTCTAACTCAAACATAAACCACACCTAACCTAAATCATGGCTCCCTCTCTCTAATCGGTCTACAACAATGGATACAACTTAGTACTTAGTGAAGTTATTGTTCCGTTATACCTCGTTATACTTCGTTGTTACTTTTTTTTTTGAATTATTTTGATGTGATGATGATAATATGTAGTTTCTGTTGTTACTTGGCTTATAAACAAAATCTAGGGTTTGCAGCTACCACCAACGATTTAGATGATCAACATTTCTTCTAATCTTTTTGTTTTTGGTTCTTTCTAAAGCTTATAAACATCAATTTTTATTCTTTTTAGGCATTTAGGTTATTAATTTTGTTATTTAGGGTGGATTTGATTGTTTGGATTGTTAGGGTTTTTTTTTAAATTTTGTGAATGATATGTTTTAGAGACTTTGTTATCTCTTTTTTGGATCATATAACTTTCTGTGATGTGAATTTTAGGTATCTTTAGTTTGTAGATATTTAGAAAAATAAGAGATACCATGTAGTTTTTTATTTTCTTGTGGTGATGATGAATTTCATATGAATATCATGTAAAGATCTTCCATCTTGTATTTTTAACAAGATGTGTTTTAGTTTGTAGAATTTCTAAAGTCTGTTTTAGTATGTAGCATTTCTAAAGATTTGTATAATTTGTAGACTTTGTAAAGGTAAGAGATTCATATGAGTTGGTTGAAGCCTACAAAGTTTTAATTGTTTTTGTGGTGATGATAATAAACTTTAAGGAATGTTTGATTTCTTTAACTTCAAATGATGGGGAAATTGAAGATCTTGATGGATCTGTGGAAGATGATCATGAGAGTGTTTCTGAAGAAAGAAAGATCAAGTGATTTGAATGAAGATCAATTTGTTGATTGGATCCAACTAAATGCTTTATCAGATCTGATCATAGAAATTTTGAAACACCAAAGATGTATGAATGTAATTTTAAGTAATTATTTGTTTCCAAGATGTATGAATGTAATTTTAAGTAATTATTTGTTTCCAAAATGTATGAATGTAATTCTAAGTAATTATTTGTTTCCAAAGATGTATGAATGTAATTTTAAGTAATTATTTGTTTTATATAAGATTTGTGCTTTTTAATATTTTTTAAATAAAATAACCCGAACCCGTCTGGCCCGAGCCCGTTGGAACCCGTTCGGGCATCCGGGCTCGGACGGGCTACGGGCTCCTGTAGTGAGGGTTTGGTCCGGCCCGATCCGCCCAACTCCCTATCGCGGGCTTGGCTTATCCGAGCCCGATCCGCCCGAGTCCGGCTCATAATTGACCGAGCCCGTCCGAACCCGTCCGATTCCCACCCCTACAATGGGCGTTACAATTGAACATTACTCACGCTCATATAGAAAGTGATAATCAAGCTCTTGTCAATTTCATTAATGGTCAAAGCGTAGGACTACACTGGCAATCCTTAAAGATTATGCAAATAGACAAATTCGAGGGCATCATGTTCACCTGTGTACCTGGAGATTGTAATGCTCCATTAGATGCGCTTGCAAAATGGGGAAGAAGAAATGAGGATCGAAAAGTGTGGAATTCTGTACCTTCTTTTGTTTCGGTTCTATTTCAGTTGTATTGTTTTTATTTTGTACGTTCGTTTTTTCTTTAATGCGATGTTCCCTCATCAAAAAAAAAAACAATACCGTTATTTGCATTGTACGACTACCGACTGATAGTCCCAATTCGGGTCAACCCGTTAATAGGTTCTCCTCCTTCCTCTACCAATTCCTGCCCTCTCAAGTCTCATCCAGTATCCCTAATCAATTCTGTTTGTTAAATTGCTTCCAGTATTATTTCTTAATTACAAAATGATTTTGATGAAATTTAGGGTTTACTAAACTAGGGTTTTCTATGTTCGCTTCATTTGGTTCTTAAAACCTTTTTCTCCCAAATTACATTTTTATTGAGAAGACTAGTTTGATAATTGGTAATCCAAAGAACAAAATGGAGTTGAAGTTCAGTGATTTAACTCATCTACGCTCTTCTTCATCTTCCTTAATCTTCAATTCCAATTTCCATGAACAAATACCTCGAAATCCTTCAAAAAGGTCAAACCTTTCAGTTTTCTTGGTCAAAATGGGGAAAACCAACGCTGAGACTTCAAGAGGGCTTCAAAAAGAATCAAAGAGAAACCTTTCTCGAATCCTTAGAACTGAAGCTTCAGTTAAAGCTATTGAGAAGAAAGTGAACTCAGTTAAGTCCACTAATCTTTCCCCTAAATCAGTTTTAGAAGCTTTGGATGATTCTATTAGTAATAATCAGTGGGAATTTGCTCTTAAGGTCAGTGGGTTTTAAAAGATTTATTGCATTTTCAGTTCTTTAGTTATTTCAATAATTCAATGTCCTTGATGAATTCTCTTAGGGTTACTTCCTATTTTCTTTCATTCTTCTACTTTTATGTAAATTGGGTTTGATTTTTATAGCAAAATTGAGTTATGAATTGTAATGATTTTTGGCTGCATTGCTATTAATTTGCTTAGTTTGGAAGATGATATCAAAGTTCTTATCAATGGCAGATTTTCGAACTTCTTCGTAGGCAAAGATGGTATAAACCAAGATGCCAAACTTATGCAAAACTCTTGACAATGCTTGGGAAATCCAAGCAACCTCAACTTGCAAGCTTACTTTTTGAGAAAATGTTGTCCGAAGGGGTAAAACCATCGGTGGACGTTTATACTTCACTAGTGGGTGCTTATGGTCTAAATGGTCTCTTCGATGAGGCATTTCGGACTGTCGATGAGATGAAGTCTGTTTCTGATTGCAAACCAGATATTTATACTTATTCGATTCTTGTTAATTGTTGCACAAAACTCCGACGATTTGATCTAATTAGTCAAGTTCTTAGTGAGATGTCATATTTGAGAATTGGGTGTAGTAGTGTTTTATATAATACTATAATTGACGGATATGGTAAGGCGGAGATGTTCGATTTAATGGAGAACTCTCTCAGCGATATGCTCGAGACAGGTAGATGCTTGCCTGATGTTTTCACTCTAAACTCTTTCGTTTGGGCTCATGGAAATTCGGGGAAAATCGAGGAAATGGAGAGATGGTTCGATGAATTCCAACATATGGGAGTCCATCCAGACACAAAGACATTCAATATCTTGATAAGATCATATGGAAAAGCAGGCATGTACGAGAAAATGGTCGCCATATTAGAGTTTATGGAGAAAAGATTCTTCTCCCCGACAATTGTTACGTTCAATATTGTTATTGAAATATTTGGAAGGGTAGGAAACATCGAAAAGATGGAATATTTCTTTCAGACAATGAAGTATAAAGGAATGAAGCCTAATTCTATTACTTATTGCTCTCTTGTTAGTGCTTATAGTAAAGCAGGGCTTAAACAGAAGATTGAATCAATCGTGAGGCAAATAGATAACTCTGATGTGGTTCTCGATACACCATTTTTCAATTGTGTTATCAGTGCCTTTGGAAAGGCTGAAGAAGTGAGTAGAATGGAAGATATGTTCTTGAAAATGAAGGAGTATAAATGTAAGCCCGATCATATCACATTTTCTACTATGGTCATTGCCTATAAAGCTCAAGGCATGGTTGATGCTGCTGAAGATATGGAGATGAAGATGCTTAACAAGACAAACACTTCAGGTATCATTTTAGTTTACATAAGTATCATATCTAAATTTTGTGTTGTCAAACTTAGAACTTCCATATCATATATGTAATTATTGTCCAAACAGATATAGGTTTTGTTCGACATGTCTTGTTTATCCATTACCGTGCACTCGTTTGACATAATTCCTGCTTATTTCAGTATCAGGGCTGATTGGATGATCATTTGATCAATGAAGCACACCAAAATGTTATTAAAGTCTGTATTGTCGGTAATTGATGAGAAGCAACAATTGACTCTGAAGGTACAAGATTTTTCTCGAAGGACGGTTCCATCCATGATTAGCTAACGAGACAAGCTGGAATTATAGATTTGTAATGGGTTTAAAGGATGAACGTAGATTGCAGTTTATCAGCGTTTAGAACCACTACAGAAAACTACACCATCACCTAAAATGGAGGTGATATGGAGGTGGCCTCTTCCTTCTAATGGGACATTTCAGCTTACTCATATTACAAGGAAAGTTTTGAGAGCAGAAGCTCTTCTTTCTAGTTCAAGAAAAACACAGAAACTTATACCCTTTGGTATTAATATGGAAGCCAAGGGTACCTCTTAAACTCAGTTTCTTATCTTTGTCGTCAGGCCTTCAATAATCTCAAGAATCACTTACAAATCGATACTATCTCTCTGAAGAAGCAGGTGCCACACCTTACTTCTCTCGGACAGTATAGACTGCTTTTTATCAAGGGAAGCTTGAGTTTGATTTTCCTTCAGTCTTTTTTATCGCTCACAAATTGTTGGGGAGTCTTCAGATTGTATACAGTTCAAGACTTGAACGAAACTAACTCAGATGATTGGACAAGATAGTGAGTCTAGTGACTAAAATCAAACCTCTCCTGGCTCCTCCTTGGTTTATGTTCTGGTTCACAAAGGTCTGTAATTTGGACAGTGAGTTGTTGTAAACTATGACATATATATAGAGCAAACAAGAAATTGATTTAGTGCAATGAATAGTCATGATAAGTTGGTGTTTCAGGATTTTGCTCTGATGAATTGATATTCTTGTTTATTTTCCTGTAGTTTATTCGTTTTACTTGGTAATTTTTTTTTCTACCCGAGCTCCTCCCATAGAACTCATGAAAACTAAAAGCGTTTTGGTCGATAATAGGCATCAGATACCTGAGATGGTACCTATGGAGCGATAAATATGCTTGAATTTGTAACGGAAAACTATCTTCCTCAAATATTTATAAAGTTAAATACGAAATGATCCAAGAATTAATTTTCAGTAGAATTATTTAGTGATTATATTCCTATTGTTAAAATACATGTAAATTATCTTTGGCAAAAAGTTTTTCCATCTATCTGGAAGCGGGGCAGGCAAATAAAGAGTCCTCCCTCCCTCCCTTGTCAATAACTAGGTATGGCCCGTGCCGAAGGCACGGTACAATTCATCGAATGCCATAAAAGTGTCATAATGTTACACTTCAACACACAAGTTGCTTTATAGATTTTCGTTTGTTCATCATAGTTTTTTTTTTTTGAGAATAGTTTCTTATTTATTCTCCCAATACTTTGATTCTCGATATTTTAATGCGACATTATTGTAAAAGATGTGAGTGACAAATATTTGTACAATTGGTTACTCAAAAACATTGTAGTGGTACACTTCTTTTTCATTTAAGCGTCACTTCTCACTACAAATTACGAGCTTCTCCTTGTAACATAAATACTAAGTTGTTCTATAATCTTTATCCATCTTCTCTCCTAAGAGTTAATCGACAATTGAACCCATTTGACCATAGGGTTGACCAACTATTTTATCGAAGGTGTAAAATATGAACCTGCAAATTGAAAATTTAATTCAAATAAACGTAATATAATTAAAAGAAATGAATTTTTGGGTTTATAGTCCAAAAAACGGGTCCTAATAGTAGATATAATCCTCTCTAATCCTATAAAGGGTTTTAAAACCAAAAAAATAATATAAATGGATATCTAGTCCATTTGGTCTCATCTAGAGAGAAAACACAAATCTCTAGAATAAATATTATTTCATAATCCCTAATCTAACCTTTCCATATTTTATAACTGATTTATCTTCGAAATATATGCATATCTTTTTCCATATTTATCTACCATATTTCTCTCCAATCATGTTTCTATTCAAAGTAAGGATATCTTTATTATTATCTCCCATATTTCTCTCCAATCATGTTTCTATTCAAAGTAAGGATATCTTTATTATTTTCAGTAACGGAAACTCTTTATTTGATCTCTCTAAAACCGATTTAGTTGACAAACCTCCATTAAACTCAGAAAATCTTCTTCTTCTACATTATATTGCTGTCCAAATTCATCATTTATCAGGTTTAATACTTTCGAAATCTTTATAAACACCATTGTTAATATCTAATGTTTCTTCTTATAACTAAAACCCTAATTATTTCGCTCTATTATAACACGTATCAGATTTATGATACATATCTATAAGATCTGTTTACTAATTCATTAACTTCGAATGTATGATGTTTATTTTCTCTCTCTAAAATTTTCATAACTGCTTCAGATCTTTATGTTTATTCCTTATTCAATGATTCCTTCAAAGTTAGTATGTTATGTTTGCATCCAGTGATAATATCATATTTCTTTAGATCTATGTTTAATCTTCTGTTGTTTCTGATATTTCGTGAGATCAGATTATCAATCATCAATCGAATGTTTGATGTTTATTTTCTTTCTTTCTCTTAAAATTTTATTTATGTTTTTTATCTTGATGTTTAATCCTTCAACTCGAGTTTGACATTATTGCAATCAATCATCATAGCAGATATCTTTAGATTTGTAGTTTAAGCTTAATGATATTCTCATTTTTTTTCTTCAGATCTGGTTTTCAATCCGTACGGATTTATGAAACATTTGTTCTTTCGTACGGTTACTCATAACAGAATTTACAGTACATGTATTGTATCGTAAATTACCACAATTCATAGTAAATTATGGGTAATTTATAGAACATTACCCGTACTTTAACACCAAAACAGTACTTATTTCATTAGTAGAAATACTTCGCTTTACTATCAAATCTCGTGTACTTTGCAATAATGTATATATAATTTACGTATATCTTCATGTTCTTACCATTATGTATATAATTTATGTATAAGTGCACATAAATTATGTATTATTTATTTACCATTACGTGTACTTTTCACCCACAACAGTAGCCTTGATAAGTTTACCAAACTACTCAAAATCTTCAAATGTTGTCAAAATTTGACAAACATTGTATATAATTTACGAAACTGTACATGTAGTTTATAATACAATATATAATTTTTTTTCTTTAATGTATGTGTATTTATGTGTGTAGATTTGATATACCAGATGAAATTTCAAAGAGAATCATCAAATCAAAGTGAGTCAACGAAACTAATGGAGAGTACATGGATGGGCACCATTTTTGAACCAAAGAAGATTTTGTACTTTTTTTTTGTAACAGAATGTAAAGGATGAATGTAAAAGAAATTATGTGTAATTTATTGAACAAGACCCACATACATTTGATAAATTATGTTGTATACTTGACAAATGACGGTTTCTCGTCATAAATAATACATAATTTACGTATTTGTTTCATAATTTGTATTCTATGTTTATTTATGTATGAGTAAAAACGAAAACATATGTTGCTTTAATGTTCCCAGAAAAATATACTATTTCCAAAACTGAAAGTTAAGTGAGAGAAAGTGATATATATGTTTTGTATATTAACCCCCAAATCACGCTAAATTGATCCTAGAAAATATACTATTTCCAAATCTGAAAGTTAAGTGAGAGAAAATTGATTTGAATCGAAAAAAATTTACATAGTAAGAGAGAAAAAATTGATTTGGTTTCCAAATCTGTAAAGAGAGAGAAAATTGATTTGGTTACGATTTGTTGTGAATTGATTTGGAAATAGATTTGCTTTCCAAAATGGTTAGAAGATAGAGATAAATAAATTTCGGATTTATACGTTAATTGCTTTAAATCCCCTAAATCACGCCCACATTAGAAACATTCCAAATTCACCCTGGAAAATAAAAAATCCCGTGATTTTTGTAGGAGGGACATGGACGGTAGTTCTCTCATAAAGAATGGGTTATTATGTCCATAATGTAAAAGGACTAAATATCCATGTTTTGGGAAGATCGGATCATAAACCTTTTTTTAATATTATTTTGGTCTATATACCCACGGACCCAAAAGAAATAACGAATTCAACGAATGTCCACAAATATTTGTGAAGAAAAGAATATCTAACATGAGAGTACTTGCCCGTAGAGTTCTGAAGATGTTTGATATTCATTTGTCGCATATGCTGATCTAATATATTTTTCTACCCATTTTCTAAAGTGTAGACAGTAGACATAGGTTAATAACTTAATATATATAAAGTCAAACATTTGAGATCATAAGTGTTAAAATCATTAACACCAGAGACATTAGATGAAACATACTTCAGAGCTTAAATATTTGAGTGTACGAAACGTTAAAATAATTATCATTTATAAAATATAAACAAATAAAAATATATTCTAAAATTTAGATTGGTTGCGTCCAATAAAGAATGTAGATCTACACATTCGAAACTTATTATTTGGGACAAACAAAACACAAATTTTTTTTATTGAAAAACAGTTTTTTCTTTTTTCTTAACTTTAAGAATCAATTAGATATTTCATTTAAGTAAATGGAGAATATAAACTTGCACATTTGAAGGACAATGGAATTTATACTAATTTTAAGAATCAATTAGGAGTCCTTGGCACAAACGAAACACATTTTGCCCCAGACTTCAAGAATCAATTATTTATGTCTTAAATGGAGACTATAAACCTGCATATTTGAAAGATAACAAAATTGATTACAATCACCTAGTGGACATAGTAAAACTAAATACTAACCGAAAGGAGATACTTAGAAACAATCAAATGAATTCAACTTCGAAACCATAAATCGGGTAGCATAAATAAAACTAAAAACTATGCAAGAACTATTAAAACCAACATTAGCATATATAAGGAATAGCTAGCCTTTAAAGTATTGAAGTCAGATATTGATTGTTCATCCCATATGCTTAGTTGATTCTAACTTTGTGTTCTCGAACAAGATAAGAAATTGAAGAAGAAATCCACACATAATTTAACCGGACAACTCAATTTTTACTATAAGCATATCAAAATCGACGTTATATACATATCAAAATCTAGAGAAAGAAGACCTTTACAGACTAAGTGTATACAAGCAACAAAAAACTCATTCAACTTCAATGGTGTTCTAAATGAGTTGAAAAACAAAAACTGCATTATAAGATAGATTAATTATTTGGAGGTGAGAAGTATGAAATTGAAAAAAATGTAAAAGAAAATTAATGACAAGTTTAACGAAAGACAAATTAGAAAGTAAACACATTAAAAAACAGAAAATTTTCTGGTGGTGTCCCAACCGTGGAGAACTCTGGTTGCACGGCTATCTCATGTAGTTCTAGTGTCCAAGTTTAACGAATTCGATGACATGCCTTCACTGCAAAAGATCCCGAAATTGGAAGATCGTAATCGGTTGGACTGAAAATAAAACATACCATCTAAATGTCACCCAATAGAACATTATAACATCTTTGATTGTTTCTTTACTGGGCTTGGACCATACCTCAAGAACAATCTCAGTGCATATGGCGTAAGACGATTCCACGTATTAAAGGGGGACTAACAAAAACCAAAAAAATGAAAATTAGTATACAAAGAATGCCTACCTCTTTAGTCATGAGCGTCTTAGAAAAATTCTGTAGAGAGGGCAAAGAGATAGGCAGAGATCATAAGATGAGAAAAGGAATTAATGGTGACGAAGAGAAACAAACACTTTAATTAAGTCTAAAATGGTTTGAGATCAATTTTTCTCTATGGACCAAATATATTAACTTACCGAGGAACATGTTTGTCACCTTCATGAACAACTTGTGAAATTACCAAGCCCATCAGTACAATACTTCCTCCTCCACGGCTCCAATCGAATACAAAATTTAGCTAATTTATAAAACTTGAAATGGGCTGAAATTATGATTTTAATCAGAACCTATTCCAACACTTGAACTGACAAAAAGAACAAGCTATACGTCAAGAGACGAAAGGAACAAGCTAAGGACCGGTGGAAGAAGAATAACCAATTCATTTCCATGCTTAATGCAGTTCATTTTCAAAATTGTTGAAAATGGATATTTTAATTCAAGATTTCATTGAAACGGAAGAACTAATTAATAAGAAAACTTCTTGAAGCCAAAAAGTCATTGTATTGATTAGGGTGAAGAAAGGGAATATGTGAAGAGGGATGAAGAGATGAGACCGTTTTGTAAAAGAGTTAAGTCAAATTGATGGAGTACATTAAAGATGATTTAATTATGAGATGAGGAGTTGCATTGACATGAATCAAGGGTTGGGATTAAAATCAGAATGCATTTGTATGGAGAGATCATAATCCTAGTCATTTGTCTACTTGGATGTCCAGTCAACATCTAAATGCATTTATTTTGTCCTAGTCAGTTTATACAAGTCCTGTTTTGTTATATAGACTAGGGTATAGCCCGTGCCTCCGGCGCGGACAATTTATTAAGGACCACATGGTGCAAATTTGTCAGCAAGGTCCAAGGACATTTTGCTTTAGTTGCCTCTCCTCTATTAAGATATCCTTGATACCTTCTCTTCTCTCCCTTTCAACATCATGATCCATTTTATACATTGCGAATTTTATAAAAGTTAGTTCTTTAAACTAAAACACCCATCAATTTCATTAAGAGGTTACATTGAAATCAATATTTACAGTAAAAATTAAAGATGCAAACAACATCTATTTTGTCAAAAGAAAATTACACTAAACCCTAATAAGTTAGCATAACATAAAAATACTAATAATCTTCTCATCCTGAAACTTGTTCAACACTTGTTCAAATAGTTTATGACACCCGAATAATTGGGGGTATTTATACTCAAATTTGTGTAAAGCAAATTCAAGCGGGTGGACTGAAGAATCACATACTCATCATCCCGAGAAACCCCACTTGGCAATATATATGTGATAACCCCCATCACTCAAGCAAGGCATGCTAAACCACAATACCCACGTAACGTTACCAGGGACAGGGACAACATAATGACTACCAACCACATCAGAACAAATTAGAAATGACAAATTAGATTTCAAATATAGATTATATAATATCATAGATATTCGAAACCTAAAGCAAAGCATACACCGGCCAAAGGACTAAAATCTCTATTTCTTGACATTAGCACTTCAAGCTACATTTGAAAAGGTTTTTACAATTTTTTCTCTTTAAGCTGAATCTACGACCGTCTTCAAAAAATTTGAATTCGACCACAATTTTTTAGTAAATTTTCAAGTTAAAATCATAATTGTATCTTTCTTTTTGGTATTGTATTAAAACAATTTTTCAAAAACAAAATACTAAAACAGAATGAACCTAATTATTTATTTTGTTAAAAAAGATTTCATTTTTATTTGAATTTTTGGGCTTATGGCCCAAAAAACGGGTCCTAATAGTAGATATAATCCTCTCTAATCCTATAAAGGGTTTTAAAACCAAAAAAATAATATAAATGGATATCTAGTCCATTTGGTCTCATCTAGAGAGAAAACACAAATCTCTAGAATAAATATTATTTCATAATCCCTAATCTAACCTTTCCATATTTCATAACTAATTTACCTTCGAAATTTATGCATATCTTTTTTCATGTTTATCTCCCATATTTCTATCCAATCATGTTTCTATTCAAAGTAAGGATATCTTCATTATTTTCACTAACGGAAACTCTTTATTTGATGTATCTAAAACCGATTTTAAAGAGATCAAATAAAGAGTTTCCGTATCTAAAACCGATTCTATGCATATCTTTTTTCATATTTATCTCCCATATTTCTCTCGAATCATGTTTCTATTCAAAGTAAGGATATCTTCATTATTTTCAGTAATGGAAACTCTTTATTTGATCTCTTTAAAATCGATTCAGTTGACAAACCTCCATTAAACTCAGAAAATCTTCTTCTTCTACATTATATTGCTGTCCAAATTCATCATTTATCAGGTTTAATACTTTCGAAATCTTTATAAACACCATTGTTAATATCTAATATTTCTTCTTATAACTAAAACCCTAATGATTTCGCTCTATTATAAAACGTATCAGATTTATGATACATATCTATAAGATCTGTTTACTAATTCATTAATTTCGAATGTATGATGTTTATTTTCTCTCTCTAAAATTTTCATAACTGTTTAAGATCTTTATATTTATTCCTTATTCAATGATTGATAACTAAAACCCTAAAATTTTCTCAACTGTTTAAGATCTTTATGTTTATTCCTTATTTAATGATTCCTTCAAAGTTAGTATGTTATGTTTGCATCCAGTGATAACATCATATTTTTTTAGATCTATGTTTAATCTTCTGTTGTTTCTGATATTTCGTGAGATCAGATTATCAATCATCAATCGAATGTTTGATGTTTATTTTCTTTCTCTCTCTTAAAATTTCATTTATGTTTTTGATCTTGATGTTTAATCCTTCAACTCGAGTTTGACATAATTGCAATCAATCATCATAGCAGATATCTTTAGATTTGTAGTTTAAACTTAATGATATTCTCATTTTTTTTCTTCAGATCTGGTCTTCAATCCGTACGGATTTATGAAACATTTGTTCTTTCGTACCGTTACTCATAACAGAATTTACAGTAGATGTACTTTATCATAAATTACCAAAATTTATAGTAAATTATGGGTATTTTATAGAACATTACCCGTGCTTTAACACCAAAACAGTACTCATTTCATTAGTAGAAATACTTCGCTTTACTATCAAATCTCCTGTACTTTGCAATAAAGTATATATAATTTACGTATATCTTCATGTTCTTACCATTATGTATATAATTTACGTATAAGTGCATATAAATTATGTATTATTTATTTACCATTACGTGTACTTTTCACCCAAAACAGTAGCCTTGATAAGTTTACCAAACTACTCAAAACCTTCAAACGTTGTCAAAATTTGACAAACATTATATATAATTTACGAAACTGTACATGTAGTTTATAATACAATATATAATTTTTTTTCTTTAATGTATGTGTATTTATGTGTGTAGATTTGATATACCAGATGAAATTTTAAAGAGAATCATCAAATCAAAGTGAGTCAGCGAAACTAATGGAGAGTACATGGATCGGCACCATTTTTGAACCAAAGAAGATTTTGTACTTTTTTTTTTGTAACAGAATGTAAAGGATGTGTAATGTAAAAGAAATTATGTGTAATTTATTGAACAAGACCCACATACATTTGATGAATTATGTTGTGTACTTGACAAATGATGGTTTCCTCGTCATAAATAATACATAATTTACGTATTTGTTTCATAATTTGTATTCTATGTGTATTTATGTATGAGTAAAAACGAAAACATATGTTGCTTTGATGTTCCCAGAAAAATATACTATTTCCAAATCTGAAAGTTAAGTGAGAGAAAGTTATATATGTTTAGTATATTAATCCCCAAATCACGCTAAATCGATCCTAGAAAATATACTATTTCCAAATCTGAAAGTTAAGTGAGAGAAAATTGATTTGAATCGAAAAAAATTTACAAATTGTAAGAGAGAGAAAATTGATTTGGTTTCCAAATCTGTAAAGAGAGAGAAAATTGATTCGGTTACGATTTTTGTTTTGAATTGATTTGGAAATAGATTTGCTTTCCAAAACGGTTAGAAGATAGAGAAAAATCAATTTCGGATTTATACGTTAGCTGCTTTAAATCCCCTAAATCACGCCCACATTAGAAACATTCCAAATTCACCCTGGAAAATTAAAAATCCCGTGATTTTTGTAGGAGGGACATGGACGGTAGTTATCTCATAAAGAATGAGTTATTATGTCCATAATGTAAAAGGACTAAATATCCATGTTTTGAGAAGATTGGATCATAAACCTTTTTTGAATATTATTTTGGTCTATATACCCACGGACCCTTTTTATTTTGTTTGTAAATCACTTGTTGGCTTTGAACATATTTTCTTTTCTTTTTACCTAAGTTGCTTTTTAGGGTCTAATTAGTTGTTACTACTAAAAACGTTAAATCACAATTGCAATTAAATATCATGTAACCTTCAATATAAATGTCTACTAAAAGAAATGTAGTTCATTATATAGTTGCAGTACAATAATTCCTATGCGTATATCAAATTTCTTATAGAACAGTTATTGGTAAGGTATATCTAAAATTAATTTCTCAAATAGAATCCACTGAAATATACATCTTATTGCTTTAAACTATGCTATGTGTAACATGAAATTATCTTTGAAAGGCATATATTGTAATACCTCTATCCTACCTGAAACAAAAAAAACCCCAATAACTTGACTGAGCGTAATCGTAACAACAACACGATCTTGCAGTCTTCAAAGAGTTGCAGCACCTAGAGCCTCCGAGTCGCTACCTGATCGTATTGAAAAATGACAGAGAGATAAAATGAAATAAGATAACGTCCTAATTGCAAAGATAAATTTGTAATGTTTCAGAGGGATGTATCAATACAATTACGTCTTACTTACCAAAAATTTATCTTCTTGCGGTCCAGTACAATATTACCATATTAGCAACATTGGTTGCTGCTGCAAGACTTAGTCAAACGTTGTCCGTCATATTGTCCACTACTCGAGTAAGCATTACAGGCTCTCCAACCATGTTGCACTTGTAAACTATTGCAACCGTATACTGTTAATCCATCAGTCATGCAACTGAAAAATTGATTAAATAATCTTATCATATGATTAATGTCCTAATCATCGAATCAAGTAACAAACCTTCTGTGGTGGAAAATTTATGTCAAGATCCCCATGAGGTAGGATGAAGACACCTCCTTGTAGGATCCTGATAAAAATTAGCTAACCCTTCAATGAAGTTCCAGAGGAAAAAATGTCTACAATCAACATTTAGAGAAAAATATTGCTCTTGCAACTGAACTATAGCTAAGATTCTAGGAAAAAACAATTTTGTTTTGGCTTTCAAGAGGAATTAGTTGTACATCCAATTGAAAGTTAATTAAAAGTGAGTTTCATTAGAATTGAAGCATAATAAAGAATAGGGTGAGTAAAGTATTGAAGTTCTGTGTCATATTTGCTTCATTTGGAGATTGCAATGCCATATTAGAAAGAATTTAAATTCGGGCATAAGAAAACATATAGGCATGTGACACGGAAACCTGCAGCCTTAGTAAAAGAAGCACCCTATTAGCAACCACCCTGATCCTGATAATTTGTGTACGATAAACCTTGTGCTTGATGACAGCAGTAGTTTGCTACACAACAGAAGTCTTGAAGTGCCTACGGACCACAATGTCATGATTTGAACGGTCTCAAACCGAAAAAAATGTCAAATTTCAATTTTGACAGCAAAAAATATTTAATCAACTCAAAATTATGTTTCGCTCAATGATGTCTCTCCAGCTAAATTCATGTTCTCTCGAAACAATTACTTGGTTAAAAAACTGTCATAAAATCATAACGAAGGTCGAAGAAGCAACTCTAGTCTCCTAGAAATGATGTAAATCAAACCACTAATATGCTCGCATATTATTTAGAAAAGTATGTGGAGTACTATAAGAACAACGCTAAGAAAAGAACGCATAAAGGAGATAAGCAAAACAGACATGATATTCACCATATGAACTCAACTTAATAGTTAAATAATTACAATATCAATTCTTAAATTTGAGACAGACATTTCATCAAACACTTATCAGCATATGCACTCTACATCGAGCAAGAACACAAAAATCAACCAAACCTCTAACTGGGTATTTGTTTCTTTTCTATTCCGTGGATTTTGAAACTAATTAAATGCTCATTAAGGATCTAACCAAATATATTGAACTTCAACTGGGTGGAACGATGAACTAATCCAGCAGAAACTCCTATTAATGGTAAACGATGAATTTTCCAGCATGGGTAATCAACCAAATAAAACCAAATAGAAAATACAGATCCTTCAGTGAATGAAAGGAAATTGAGAAGAACAAAATACTAACCTTTCCGGCGTGCCCTGAAATCTTGAACAAATAAAGAAAAAGGTTTCTTAACCTTTTTAGAAGTCATCGTATCATAAAGGGAACTGAGACCGCAGGTCGAATTTATCCTTCCCGAGTAGAAAATAGAGCTTCTCGGAAAAATGTTCTTAGGTAGCACAATACTGACAAAATATTAACCTAGGGGGAAAATTAACCGAGAACAAATTGGACAAACATTACTGAATTCGGACACCCAATTTATAGTTCATATTACGGTGGAAACAAAGGCGTGCCCTACTATGCATATTCCTTTTTTCTGTTGTATATGAGAATACTCTAAGAAGTAAATGCAAAACGTAACCGTACCATCCTATACACCATCTTATAAACTCGTCTGATATATTCTAACTAACCAAGCACACAAAAACACAAAACACACTAAAATGACTTAGAACCGGATTGGCTCATTTGATATAGATGCTATGGAGTAGTACAGGACTTATTATCACATGAAACAAACATAAAACTGAGTCGCCGTGCAATAGTGAATCTTGGTGAAATTACGGTGGAAACAAAGGCCAAGGAGGATTCTTGTTATAAAGGGACTGACTCCTACTTTCTAACTAAGTAAACAAAGTCCACTCTTTTATAGTTAGAATTACTATAACTTCAATTTAGTCTGGTTTGTCAATAATCACATTCATCACATTTACTTACTATTGTATATACTCCATTCATATTCCGTAATTGCATATAAACTCCCAAGCTGATCTTCGGGAAATTCATAAATGATCCAATATTGTCAAATGGGATAAATGCCGTACTATTATTATACGGGAAATTCATAAATGGTCCAATACTGTCAAATGGGATAAATTGCATACAAACTCTTAAGTTGATCTTCGGGAAATTCATAAATGGTCCACTACTATCAAATGGGATAAATTTCTTACTATTATTATACGAGAGAATATCGGTTGCAGTGTTGTAGGGGTCTGACTCATATTTAGAAGTATGATAATGTCATTTACTCAGTATTGTATATTATCGGCTGCAGTGTTCATCATACTCTCATATTCAATTTCATAACAAATATATAATAGCATAAGGATAAAATGAAATTGGTCATATTTTAATAAATAAATAAGAAACTACCGTCATATGAAACAACACAATATTTCACATTCAATGGTAGAAGTTGTGCAGTACAATCCTAATGTTTTCTAGTGAAGCCATGGCTAACCAAGAGAAGACAACTTTAGGTATTCAACTACATTGAAAGTGACCTACAAGATTGGGCATGATGGGTAGAGAGAAGACAACTTTAGGTAGAAATTGTGCAGTGCCTACATTTTAGGTACAATGTTTGCATTCACAACACTTTAATGGTTTCGCAAATGTAAAGCATATGTAAAAATTGTAAAAGAAAAGATCGCTGTGTAACCTGAAGTAAGTAATGTAAACATTCCAAACACTTCATTTCACATGTTATCAATGAGATATTTCATCAAACACCTCATCAGCAGAACTCGTGTTTCACTAAGATCACTAAAATGAATATAAATTCAATCGAAATTTATGTTGGTCAAGCTTTACTTGCTCTACTCAAACGAAAAGAAAAACATATTGGAAGTACCCAATTAAAAAAAATCAGAGAACAGTAACAAATTTGAAAGAAACAAAAAGAAATTTATAAGAACACAATACTAACCTTGTCGACGCCGACCAAATTCGCAAACGAAGGAAGCTAAAAGAAATTCTGAACCAGATAGTTCATGGTTTTATGGAGGGCAGTAGGAAATTAGAAAATTCAGAGAAGACAAACAAAATGCAAAGAAACACAAAACGATTTAGAATAAAATTAAACACTAACCTTCTGCCTGATTTCCCAAACGAAGAAATCCAAAAAAGTTCTGGAGCAAAGAATCTTCGTTTTAATGGAAGGGAAGTGTGAAGAGAGATGTCCGTGAGAATAGAAGAGACGTGTCTGTCCGGTAGAAGAGATGTTGTTGTAGGCGCTGAGAAAGAGATGTTGGTAGAGGGGTCGGATGATCTGAGTGGTTTAATCCAATGGTTGAGAACTATGCTGACGTGGGACGAACTGCTGGATTTATCTCTGGATTTGTCCCAGTCAGCACAAATCCACCTATTTTATTATATAGATAATAATAATGCATTGGTAATTTGATATTTATGATAGGGAAATCTCTCAACAATTCCTCCTTATTCTTAGCTTCTTGACGACTCATTCCTTCATTTTTCTCTATTTTCCCCTCCCTCTCTCTCTCTCTCTCTAGTTTCTCTCTCTAGATATAAAAAGTCAGGAAATATACCCAGTCAGTCCTCAATCCCAATCATCGATTTCGAAACAGATTAATTGACAGGTAGGTTGGTCTACCTCTTCTTTCTCTTTCTCTAGACTAGATTATACTCTTTTTTGCTAAGAATAGTGTTTGTTTGTGGAGAAGAGAGAGAGAGAGAGAGGAGAAATGGGATTGTTCTCTAACAGAATTGAAAAAAGCGAGATCAAACCCGGGGATCATATCTACAGTTGGAGAACTCTCTATACCTACTCTCATCACGGTTTGTTTATTCTATTTCCCTCTTTTCTCTCGATTCTTCATTGCTTATTATCTACCCTTTCTGTTTCTCTTCTCTCAAGCAATGCTAATTCTTCTGCTTCTTCTTCAAAACATTCCTAATCATCCAATGTGGGTATTTTCCAATTTACTTTTTTTTTTACTTCTGGGTTTTCTTGTTCTCACCTTTTGGTGCTTGATTTATGAATTTAGTTCCTTTTTGAGTAATTGGATTATTTTCTTTTGCATTAATTGGGGGCTTTTTCATTAAACTAACAGTACTATTTCTAATTCATATCTCTTTCTGGGGTTTGCCTAAATGTGTTTAATGATAATTTCCTTGAAATGTTTTGGTAATGGAGGAAGATTTCACAGTACGCTGATAAAAGTTTGAACCCCTAGTCTTAGTCTCACTAGTGGAAAGACATACAAGCTACCAATCAATCAAATAGAGTGTAATGGGATTAGTTGTTCATGCCTAATAGAATCGAAATTCGAGTTTGCCCATTACTCTATTTGACTAACTTTGATATCTAAGTTATTTGGTTCTTGAGTTATAACTCATGCCCATTTACTCAATTTCACTAACTTTGATTCCTAAACTAATTGGTTCTTGAGGTGTAACTCCTCTATTTTACATAACATAGGTTTGCAACCCTTGATTTTGTTCACCCTAATCTTAGGCCATCCCAAGTGATTTTGATAGTTCTACTTTACATATTGAAGAGGCTTCTGAGAAACAACTCATAAGTTCTAACACTAGTCCTATTTATCGTTTTCATTTTCAGAATCAAATCATAAGAGGATACCAGGTACTTAGAGGTCTGGGTATCTTTTGTTTGTTTTTAGAAGACAATTTAGTCTTGATGACTTCGGACGAATAGAACAATGGCATTCTTTCTTTCACTTGCCTCCATAACCATGATTCAATTTTAGATATTGTTACTTAAATGTAAATGATTTGTTCTTGATTCTGTAACTTGTTCTCTTTTGAAGCTAAAATGACTCTAGTCCAAACTTAACACTTTTTCTACAGATTACCTTAATGTGCTATGACGGAGTGATGGGCGTAATGCCTATTTTCTGCAAATTTTACACTTATTCATTGCCACTTTTAGATTCTTTTATGGGCCCAAAATCCTACTTATCATATTATGATTTCACGATATCTAAATGCTTCTTACTTAAACTGTGTGTTTTTATACATAGAAGTCCAAATTTTCAGAGCTTGAATATGAAAAATGCAGGCATATATGTTGGTGGAAGCAAAGTTGTTCACTTTACACGCGAGCAAGATTCAGACTCAAGTATCCAGACCTCTCTTACTAGTTCAGATTCAAGTTCAAGCTCGAAAACTCCATCAACCTGTCCAATCTTCCCAGACTGTGGATTCAGACAACCCAACAGTGGCGTTATCCTTACTTGCTTGGATTGTTTCCTCAAAAATGGGTACTTATACCGTTTCGAATATGAAGTTGCTCCATCGTTTTTTCTTAGCAAAGTCCGAGGAGGAACCTGCACAACTGCAACATCAGATCCACCAGAAACAGTAATCCACAGGGCAATGTATCTTCTTCACAAAGGCTTTGGAAATTACAACGTTTTTGACAACAACTGTGAGGATTTTGCTCTTTACTGCAAAACAGGTCTTCTGATTCTTGATAGGTCGGGTGGGGGAAGCAGTGGGCAAGCTTCTTCTCTTATCGGTGCTCCTTTATCGGCTCTTCTCTCTTCGCCTTTGAAATTTTTTGTTCCAGGCACAGTTGGGGTTGCTACTGTAACGGCTGGAATGTATTGTTTGAGCAGGTATGCCACTGATATAGGTGTTCGAACTGATGTTATCAAGGTGCCGGTCGAAGATATGGCTGTGAATCTTGGTTGGGCAGGTCAACCTAGTGAAGAACTTGTCGAGGAGGATAGTTCTAATGTACAGGCGCCAAATAACATAATAGACTTGACGTCAGAAGCGGAAGAGAGCTCTTCTAGTTCTAGGTGACATGAATTCATATATAATGTAAGACAATAACTAAAGCTAGCCCAAGCAAGAAACATAAATGAAAGATCACCTTCGAAATTGGATTTTTTGGTCTGAGTTCTGTCGTTTATTGATTGATTTCTACAATTGTGGACAACACTGACAAATAATTGAAATGTTAGCTCGGAATCTTTGGATTTTGAATCTGTCTCAGGGGAACTGAACTATGTGCTTCATTTCATGTAATGGCTCCAGTTTGTAAATGTTCTTGGTTAGGTTAGCATTTATACACATTCTCTCCTTGCATTTAGTAGAATAGACTGGATCTCAATTGCTGGTTGTTCTAAATCAGTTCTTTCCTTGATGGAATTTTGCCCTTCCAAATTGGTATTGCCTTGAAGTTGATTCGCTATTTCAAAGATTATTACTTTGTTACATCTATGACAAGGGATACATCACGAAGATGCTGACATGAAACCATATGAAATGTTTGATAATTATCCATAGGCCATCATAAAGAACCTGAAATTGGCCATAGAAAAGGACCCTAATTGTTTGAACATATCATAGTACCTACATGTTAGATCAAAACTCCAACACTCAGATCTGCACAACCATTGGGCTAGTTGAAGTTAGTCTTAGTATTGGTTATGTGGATTACAGGAATATTTTGATATATGAGTAGATATTTGAGTTGCAAGAGATGGGCGAAAAAACCCCCCCGAAAAAATCATCCTTTTCTCAGCTTAATGGATTTTCACTGAACATGACATTCATGTAATATGCAACATTTGATATCAATGCTTCATTTATATTCAACCTGCTCGAAAGCGAAATGTATTTTCCAAGTAGCAGAAAATCTTTTCATACAAAAGAAGCACCTTTTATGAAGTTGTACTAAAAAAACAAGAACTAGTTTATATAATTTTTGCATTTCAACACCCACATCTTGCAATCCATTACCAAATCTCTTGCATAGCCACAGAGACTATAAAGCACGAGTTTCAATTTATGAATCCACCTCCACGAAAAGGCTCGCCTGAGGATGAAGTCCAACCTCTTTCAAAGACAAAGCGAGTTTGTCTTGTCCATAGACTACTCGAGGGAAGTTTGAAACCAGACTGTACTTTTCAGCATTCAAGCAGTCCAATGAATCCACATAATCGTAAAGTGTCTGGATGGTAGCTGCACTGTTGAATCTCCTCTCCTTGCGCTCTCCTGTTGGAAATCGTATAAGTACCTGACCAGAGAACATAATGCGTACATACATTAGCTTTAAACTTAGGTGGGGAAACAAGAACAGATACGGCTTGTACAGGAAGACTATATTATATACTTATACTTTTTAAGCAGATTCCAGCAGTTAAAGAGATCCTTCATTCTTTACAATTTATTCCAAAAACACAACTTAGCAACTAGCACGAGCAGTCACAAGGGTTCTTAGCAAAGAACTAGGGAATCTCGCAACAATTTCTTAAAACTGCTCAAGCCATCTAGGTAGAATAAGTACCTCAAAGAGTTCAACCATCTTAACAAGTACTTCAATTTATTTCAACTACCATTTTCTCTTCCTTTTTGTTTTTGTTTTTTACTCGCCTCTTCATATATTTGACTAAATAATGGGGATTAGCACGGATCGACTGGTAGGATAAAGCACTCAAGAAAAATATGACAGTGGAATTTATGGCTAGAAATTGTGGTAGTTATCTGAAGGCATTACCTGAGTAACATTAGGCCCTTTTTCAGGCTCGGTTCCAAGAGACATTGCTTTCTCCTGTCGTCTTCTAGCTAATGCAGCTTCTTTCTCAGCTGCTTCCTGAGCGGCTCTTTCTCGAGCCTCTTCTTCCTCCTTGAGCTTCCTCTCAGCTTCAGCAGCTTCCCTTTCCAATCTTTCTTGCTCTTCCTTCCTCTGGCGTTCCCTAGCCTAATTTCAAGACAAGACAATAACATATAGAAATTAAGGAGCAAAATCTACACCCTCCTAATTTCGAAAGCATATGCAATCGAAAATAAAATCCATAGCTAAGAAAGCAAAACCTACTTGATCAGCCTCTAGTGCTGCTCGGTAAGCTGCATCTTGCTCCTCTCTCAATCGAATGTTATTCCTCCTTTCTTCAGCATCAACCCGGGCTGTTACAAGGACTGTAGAACTCTCTTCTACTACTCTCTGAAGGATAGAGAGCATTTCCTCAGGAGATTTTGGTCCCTCGATCTGCAGAAGACAAGACAGATAATAGCGAAGTATATGAATATAGCTTCCACTTCACATTCAGGTAATATCCCAACAGGCAAATGAGTAAAAAGAGTACTGGATACTTCTAATTAAAGAGAACAAAAATGTCATAGAAGTTAATATTTATTTCACTCTAAAATCAAATTGGCGGCATAAACCGTAAACCTTTCATATACATGAACCCATGCAAACAGCTATATACCCGATAAAGCATATCATCTTCCATTAACTTGCAAAGTAGCTGTTAAAGTAAGGGTTGTGGTAACTTACCCTAAATTGTTAGGAGTGGTGGTTCTATGCCGAAGTGTAGGTATCGTTTAAGATTTCATGGTAGCTGGGATTTGTAAACATGCTTTATTTAAAAAAAAAAAGAAACAAAAACAAGGGTATTTGAAGATTATTTTAGTTAGTAAGATCCATCTAACCATATCAAACTGTAAACTTCACAAGCTTAATGAAGTTTCGCTACCAAATTCTACCAGAAAATGCAACAGAGTTCTAAAATGAAAGTGAAAGAAGATCATCTATTTTCCCTAGGTGTTTCAAAATTGTTAATAAAACCCTAAAATGTATACCTGCTGAAGCAATGCAATCCTTTGATTTGTAGCAGCCATAACAACAGCACAAAAAGGGAACCTTGAAGCCTTCAAACTATTACTCATCTTAAACCCTTCACTTGCCCTAATACTCCCACCCCACGATACGAAATTCTCATTAATAAATGCTGAAAGAACCTCAGAACACAAACTTCTCTCACAAAACAATTGTGTATCAGGATGATCAGGAGAGTGCAAATACACAAACAAAAGCTTAAATTGTTGACGAGATCGTTGTAAGGCATCCATAAACCCTTCACTAACGAAATTAGGGCGAACATTGCCATAATCCCTATCAAAATTCGTTACGAAATTTAAAGCTTCTGAAGCAGCAGGAGAGAGAGAATCTCCAGTAACATTGTTACGAGATGAACCCCATCCAAGTAAATTTATAGAGTGGGAAAATACACCACCAGCAACCCATATACCAATTCCAATCGCACCAGAAATTAACCCTAGACTACCAGAAATGATTGAAATGGGTAAAGTTATGAGTTTCCAAGCTATACCAGGAGGAGCACCACCACCAGCACCACCACCGACAGCAGTAGCAGGAAGCAAGGGCTCTGAATCGGAGTCTCTCCGGCTCATCAGGTCAGATCGTTCAACCCCTTGCCAAGAATCGGAGTTAAATTGTTGTTGTTCGTTTCTTTGGGATGAGGAAATGTTATTAGGGTTTGATGAATCGGCGAAATTAGAGTCGGTGAAAGCAGATACAGCAAGTTCAACATCCCATCCATGAGCAGCAAGGATTTCTGTACACAAATCGGAATCATTAAGGCCTGTAATTGCTTGAAAAATGGCTACTTTGTCGGTTGAATCTCCCATTTTAGGGCAAATTTAGAAATACAAAGGTTCCTTTTGAGAAAGGAAGAGGATCAAATATTAGGGTTTTTCCTATTTCGCAGTTTCCAATCTCCGATTAACAACAACTCGCCTTTATCTCTCTTTATCCCTAGTAGTATCAAATTCCTATGATCTCTCTATCTATCTAGTTTCTCTCTCTTCTTCAATTCAAAGACTGACTGTATTCTTCTGATTATTGTTTATCAATTATGTCACGAGCCAATAGGAGATAAGTAGTTTTTTTTCAGTTACCGGAAATACCACCGTCTTAAGTATCAATTATCGAAATTACCATTTTGGACCATCTATAGACGCCACCAAAATTACTCCCGACCTACTTCCTTATTCGCGCCCCACGGACTGAGACAGTCCGAGACCTATCCGGAATGCGGTGAGTCAAGGAGAGCCTCACTAGTTTTTTTGGGTACCTATACATGCACTTATGTATGACCACCACCCCCACCCAAAGGCCTCGCCACTTACTAAGCGTTAGCGTATATTTATAGCTAAAGTTCTGAACACTCTCGTGAACGACGTGAGACTATCACAATTCTCCCATCCTCAACGAAGAGCCGTCCTCGGAATGGTATTAGAGGGTTGGATTCAGGTATTAGAGGTTAAGTGAGGCTTAGTCTTGCCCAAGCGGGAGGCCGAATATATATTTGGATAAACTGGATCTATAGGACCCGTACACAGGGGCGGATCCATGGGGGTGCGAGGGGGTGCGGCCGCACCCCGTGGATCCTCCCGAAAAAGAAATTTAGTAGTAGTAGGCTTTTTTTTAATATATATGTAAGTATTTTTGAATATATAATTTCTGATGCAATAAGGTGACACAGAGAAATCCTTGGCTTAGTGGTTAAAGTGTGGTTAAGTTGATGGGTGGATTGTGAGGACATGGGTTCAAATCCTTTAGCAACCATTTAAAGTGTTTTTTTCTCACATTTATGTGTCTAAACCTATATACACCCAACTGTGTTTATAAATGTCATCAAGTAGTAATTGGTTCAATGGTGAAGGCTTTAAATTTGGAGTGAGTGGTAGCGTTAGGTACTGGGTTTGAGTCTCGTCAAATAGTCCAATTTTTTTGCCACCTTTTAGATGGTAAATTGAAAACACAAATCTTGGAAAGCTTAAATTGAAGCTTGCTAAAATCGCTTAGAATCGATGGAATTGCTTGAAGATTGACGAAACCGATTGAATATCGACGAAATTGCTTGAAGATTTCGATGAAATCGCTTGAAAATTTACGAAATTGCTTGAAGATTGATGAAACCAGGAAGCAAATTGAACTCTCTCTCTCTCTGTATTTGCCTAATCTGTT
>BEHA01001159.1:79313-90382 GCA_002897215.1 Eschscholzia californica subsp. californica | reverse complement strand
TGGGATTTATGTTTTTAAGCAATTGACTGACCGAAAAACTATCTTATAACAGCATAAAATATCAAGAAATTGAGGCCAAGTTAAGGTTTTGAACAATGTTTAACACAGAGATAGGTGACCTTCGACTAACTTTTTTCTTACGAATCAAACCATGTTTTTTTTTCTTCTGAAAAACAATTTCTATGTTAGTTTTATGAACACAGTTTAATCTCGACGAAGAGCATATTTCTAGGATTATTTTGACTCCCCAAGCTTGATTTCCAGGGCTTGGTCATTACGGACCATATTAGTCCCACATTGCTTAGAAAGAGTAATTTCCGGTCCTAGGTTATAATGTTCATACTACCAACTTGGTTCTATGGAGGTCTTAGCCTAAGGCAATTAGGAGGGGACGACCGGGCGGGTTTGGGTAGCATGCCAATTGGGTAGTATGGCAAACCCATGCCACGAAACAAACTCTTGTATACTGAGGAATTAGACCCGACAGTCTATGGGGGAGTCTAGATCTCTTTAGGTATCGCTTTGGCTGAACCAGCTTGCTTTTGGTAGGTAAACAAAAAAACATTAACAAAAATACAGAAAAGGTCACTGTATAAACGAAAAAAAAAAGAAGTAACAAAATTGTGGTTCATTTCAGTGCTAAATGGTGTACATATAGGTTGAAACCTAAGATACTTATAGTTCCTACCTAGTAAGTAAAACGAAGAACTAAAATCACACTGAGCTCTGAAGCACACCAATAGAAGTAACTAAGGCATAAAACTATAATATGAACAAAACAGTAAGATGATCTCTGCTCTCAGATAGAGCTAGTGGAATTCTATACGATTTCTGATTTCTCGATGGCGAAGCAAAGTTTGGAGCCACTTTGAGGAGGTAATCTGAAGCACCAGATATGAACTTTATGGATTCTCTCTATCAGTCCCAATTTAGAAACCAAGAAATTCCAGTTCGTAGTAAATACATGGTTCTTCAAACATCGCCGAAATTTAAATTGAAGATGAGATGTTCCTCCTTCTGAATCAACCACCATGGCACTCAGTCCTTCCCTGTTCCCCCCTGGACCATAAATTCTCCACTTTTCTTTATTGGTTAAGTAGGTTTCCCATACTTCACAACGTGGGAAGAAGAATCTCCCCTGGTTTGGATTCGTATCGCTAACCTCAAGTTTCTTCTCTGTCAGCCACATTAGGTCCGTGCCGTTGTATTTGGCGATTAAGTCTTTGATTACAACAGGCACCTGTCGTTGTTGTTTTTGTGGTTGTCGTGGTGCTGTAATTCGTAGTGGTGGTGGATGTATAGTCTTCTTCTTCTTCTTCTTCGTTTTTGTTCTTTGAGGAATCACAACAATAAGGTCGTCATTATCATCATCATCATTAGACTTGGTTCTTTTATTTCTTTCAATGGTTTTGTTGCCAATGCAGTTATTATGATCGTCATTAGACCAAGTTCTTTTATTTCCTTGAGTAGTTCCGTATTTTGCCCTAAGCCAGGCTTCACGATAGTCGTTGGCAACATCACATCTAGGTCTGGGGTTTTCACCTCTTCTATATCTAAGTTTCTCCAACTCCACAGCTTCAAGTAGGGCAGAAACACACCTTTTTCTTTGTTCAACACCTTTTCTGGTAAAGTCATAACCCTTAACTGGAATTTTTTCGATTTCGTCTCTTCTTAATTCGAATTCCTCAATATCCATATCTTCATAATTTTCCCTTGCACTTTTTTCTTGTTCACGAAAATGCATCATAGCAACATATTCATCAACTATATCATCATCAGAACCCTTAGTAGGATCAGATTCCTTCATTGGATCAGAACCCTTAATTGCATCAGAACCCTTAATTTCATGAGAACCCTTAATTGGATCAGAATCCTCAATTGCATCATTTCCATATTTTAACTCAGTTAGTCTGATTTGTTCATAAGAAACCCTGTAAGAAACAAAACAATTTTAATCAGGGTTTAATTCAAAATAGACAACAAAGCAAGCAAAACCCTTAAAAGATATTCTTTGTTTCCTCTCTGAATCTGTGAAATTGAAAATCTTGTTGAATCTTAATCTTTATGGAAAACAAAATGAAGGAAGTAATAAACAAGAGCATTTCATTAGTCACTCAACAAATAAATATACACAAAATGAAAACCTAAATCAGAGAAGAAGATGATTATCAAACTTATCCAAGAAATGAAAAAAGAAAAACTAGAAAAGAATCAAGATAAATACCACATATTTGGATGATCAGAACCCATGATTGAAAAATTGATTGATGATTCTTCTTCTCACTTGGCTTGTTGTTCTTGATTGACCAGAGAAAAGAAGGGATACACTTTCTCTCTCTAGGGTTTTTTTTTTGTTGCTAAAGAACTTGGTTTGTTTATAGAGTGTGGTGTTCAGAACTTCAGAGTGTAGTTTCCAACTTCTAAGGGTTTCTCTAGTTTCATGATCGTGTGGATTTTGAAAGACTGAATGCTAGATTCCTTCGGTTCTATCAGCCGTTCACTTTGACGAACAATTTGGAATAACCGTCCGATTAAATGTGTATCAGATATTGGATTTAGGGAAATAACGGTATATTCATATTCCTATATATCCTCTTTTTTTCTTCTGATATTTCTTGTTTACCTATGTCTATGTTCAAATGTTTTTCTCACCCTAAATCAGGCAGACAAAATCCTCCTGAATTTGCCCCTTATTGATATTAGGTCGTTTCTCTCACATTTCCTATAATTTCTTAAATAACATGTGAATATACTAATTTATTTTTATAAAATTTCTCGTAAAGCTAACACGTAATTTAGGTCCACAAACGAGTATATTTAGGTCTACAAACGAGTATAAACAACGGGGACCGGGCAAAAGGTCCGAGATTAATAAGTGGCATGTTCCATAATAAAAAAATAAGTAAATGACATGTTCAAAAAATCAGATTAAGGAGTAGCTGAAATGTTATGCGTTTTCATATTTTTCGGCGAAGTTGTCCAGTTTAACGAATAAACTACATTGTGCCTGACATAAATTTCATTGTGTGTAACATATATTCATATCTTATGGTGCAATTTTTGTCCATTGGACACGAATTTTGTCGAACACGATACACATTTTGACTATATCTTACATTTTGGTGTTTTTAAAATAAGAATAAGAAAAAGTGTTCGATTTTTCTTTAGTGCTTACGACACAGACAACATGAATTTTGGATTTAATTCAATGCGATTAGTAATGGTGATGATAAGGCTTAAAGACGATAATAATAATGATATACTATATTTTATTTAGAAGTCTCACAAGGTCACATTCCTAACCATATAGAGGATACTAGCGATAATAGAGACTAGTAAATAATAGATGAGTTGCTGCCCGGTGGCATCTGAATGTTTCCTTTGTTCAGGCCGTCTTTAGATCTTGTTGCTGGATTGGACCAAGCAGGTAAATTTTAAACTCGGACAGAACCCTTGATGAAAACAATGCAGGTTATGGAGCTAATATCCGTGATGACACGGAAATGTTATTAAATGCAGGTACGACATTAATGGAGAAGCAAACTATTTTCATCCGTGAATTACAAAGGGTCGAGATGAGACTAAGAATGGGCGGTAGCAAATGGAATTCAAGACCTTGAGGTGGGATGGACTCAAGAATATAAAAGACTTATTGACTGAGCCCAATCAATAGATACCATGGAGGGTGCTGTTGGAGAGTCAATTCCACTCGGTCACAACCGAGTGGGTTGGTCTTCATTAATCCTAATTCTATTAGGATTACATTAGATAATCCTAATTCTATTAGGATTACATTAGATAAAGATAGAGTTTTAGTTTTTAGATTTTATAAGACTCCTAAGTTATAAACCTATAAATATGTATCTCCATAGACAATGTAATCAATCAAGTTGTAGTGTTAATAAACAAGGTATTTACCTAGCTCTCTCTCTCCCTCTCTCACGATCAACTGTTCACTAATCATCATCAATCATCCTCGGTTACAACCGAGAGCTCCATTCTTCTCTCTCTCGGTTATACCCGGGTATCCATACTATCACACTCGGCTTCACCCGAGAGTCGTCACATATCATCTCGGTTATACCCGAGACCATCATCCCTTCTCCATCTCTCTCGGTTATCAACGAGACGATCATCTTCTTCACCTCCACTCGGTTATATTCGAGTGTGTTTATCGTGCAAAGGTTTAACCTTTTCACATGGTATAAGAGCCATTATTTTTTTTTTTTTTGAATCATGACTACTCCCGAAGCTTCCGAAACTTCTCAAGTTCACGATACCACTAAAGACCCCCACGTCAATCTTACAAGTAAGTACTATTCTTCTTTTCACCCTCCTTGGGTTATTGATTCCGGTGCCGCTAAACACATATGTTCCGTTTTATCACGGTTTTCTTCCTATTCTCTTGCTCCTCCGGATTTATTTGTTAGATTACCCGATGGATCAAATCATCAAGAGTTAAGGTTCTCCATATTGGTTCGGTCTATTTTTCCAATAGATTTTATTTACAAGATGTGCTTCATATTCCATCTTTTCAATTTAATCTCATATCTATATCTCAAATTTCTAAATCTCTTCGTTGTACCGTCTTATTTGACAATGACTTATGTCTTTTTCGGGACCGAACAACGAAGATGGAGATTGGGCATGGTAGTCTTCATGACGACCTTTACTTCCTTCGCACGGAGCGTAAAATTCTTTCCGTTTCCAATTCAGTTCGAGATACATCTAGTCATGAGTCTTTTTCTTTATGGCATTGTCGTTTAGGCCATCCATCTTTTTCTCGTTTTCAGTTTTTTAATTCTAGACTTCCATGTATGAATTTTAAATTCTTATCAAAAAAAGTGTCGTGCGATATATGCCCGCTTTCTAAGCAATGTCGATTGCCTTTTCCTACTAGCACTACTTCTTCCACTCATATATTTGAGTTAGTTCATGCCGATATATGGGGTCCTTTTCCGGTTCCCTCCACCTCCGGGTGTCGTTATTTTTTGACCCTTGTTGACGATTTTTCTCGTTGTACTTGGATATTCCTTCTAAGTTCTAAATCGGATTCTACTATGCTAATTAGGAATTTTTCTAATTACGTTCATACACAATTTAATTGTGTGATAAAAACAATTAGATCGGACAATGGTTCTGAGTTCATGAATCATTCTCTCCAAAGTTGGTTTCTTGAAAAAGGGATTACCCACCAACGTAGTTGCACTTATACGCCTCAACAAAACGGTGTTGTTGAGCGAAAACATCGCCACATTCTTGAAGTCGCTAGATCTTTACGACTTCAAGCTCACCTCCCTCTTTCCTTTTGGGGAGAATGCGTTTTAACCGCCGTCTATCTCATAAATAAATTACCCACACCAATTCTTGATGGGAAATCCCCTCATGAAATTCTCATGGGTGCTCCTCCGAATCTTTCACACTTACGTGTATTCGGATGCCTTTGCTATGCCCGTATCCCTTTGGTAAAAACCAAGATGGACGCCCGGTCCTCCGCCGGCATCTTTCTTGGCTATCCAAGTGGACAGAAGGGTTACCGTATCTACGATATCTCTACTCAACGTATCTTTATCTCACGAGATGTGTCATTCTTCGAGAACCGCTTTCCGATGGCCTCTCCGCCTCCGGCACAACCTCCTCTCACCGATCCATCCCCGTCCCTCTCTATCGATGACGACGGTAGTTTTAATTTTCCGGTGATTAACGAGTCTGCTCCCAACTCACTGTCCGACAGCAGCAGGTTCACCGATGAACCTACTGTTCCTGTCGTCCCTGCTACCGACTCTGTTTCAGGGGTGCCTCCAGACACCCCTGTTGACCCGTCTTCGGAAGCCCGACCTCTTAATTCCCCTTCGGGGGTGCCGACAGAAAATTCTGACGGACTCCCCACTTCAGGGGTGCCGTCAGAACCTCCTGTCATCAATCCCAGCTCGGTCCCTTCGCTGCCCCTGCCCGCGACCGATGTTCCCGCTTCCGACTCTTCCGTCGTTGATTCCGGCAGACCGGTTCGATCACGCCATCCACCTAGTCACCTCAAAGACTATGTTTGCTCCAACACCACCACCGTCAAGTACCCACTTGAAAACTACTTTTCCATCAACTCTTTTTCTACTTCTCATCAACAATTTCTTTCCTCGGTCTTGTCCTCAACCGAACCCACTTCTTTCACCCAAGCAATGAAATCTTCTCATTGGAAGGATGCAATGGCCAAGGAAATTTCTGCCTTGGAAGAAAACAAAACATGGACTCTTACTAACTTACCACCCGGCAAGAAGCCTATCGGTTGTAAATGGGTGTATAAAATAAAATTCAAGCCCGATGGCTCCATAGAGCGCTATAAAGCTCGCTTAGTGGCTAAAGGCTACACCCAAATAGAGGGGTTAGATTACAATGACACTTTTGCTCCAGTTGCTAAACTAGTAACCGTTCGAGTTCTTCTTTCTCTCGCCGCCATTAAAGGCTGGTCTCTCCATCAGTTGGATGTTAATAATGCCTTCCTCCAAGGCGACCTACATGAGGAGGTTTACATGAAACTTCCCCCCGGATTTTCGTCTAAGGGGGAGTCTAAAGTATGCCGCCTTCATAAATCCCTTTATGGTCTCAAACAGGCTTCCCGTCAGTGGTTTTCCAAATTTTCCTCCGTTCTAATCGAACGTGGTTTCTCTCAATCTAAGAGCGATTATTCGCTTTTTACTTTTCGTTTCCACTCCACTCAGATTTATGTTTTAGTCTATGTGGATGATATCATTATCACAGAAAATAATGATCATGCTATTTCCCAGTTAAAATCATACCTAAACAATGCTTTCTCACTAAAAGATTTAGGACGTCTCCAGTACTTTCTTGGTATTGAAGTATCTCGTTCTTCACAAGGCATTTTTCTATGTCAACGAAAATATGCACTTGACATTCTAAAAGATTCTGGACTGACCGCTGCACGTCCTTCGGAGTTTCCTATGGAACAAAAACTCCGCCTTCGTCCCACTGACGGTACACCATTGTCAGATCCGTCAGTTTACCGTCGCCTTATTGGCCGGCTTTTCTACTTAACAGTTACACGGCCAGATATCGCTTTTGCTGTGAATAACCTTAGTCAATTCATGCAAACACCTAGTCAGGTACACCTAGACGCCGCTCATCGCGTTCTACGATACTTGAAAGGTACCCTTGATAAAGGAGTATTTTTATCCGCAAACAGCTCTCTCCATATTACAGGTTACTGTGATTCAGACTGGGCTGGTTGTCCTTCGACCCGTAGATCAACTACAGGATATTTTACATTGTTGGGATCTAGCCCACTTTCATGGAAATCAAAGAAGCAACCCACCGTTGCCAAATCTTCGGCAGAAGCAGAATATCGAGCTTTAGCCATCCTCACATGCGAATTACAATGGCTCAAGTATTTATTACTTGATTTTGGAATCAATCACTCAGATCCGATGACAGTTTACTGCGACAACAAAGCCGCTCTCCACATTGCTGATAATCCCGTTTTTCACGAGCGTACCAAACACATTGAGATCGATTGCCACATCGTTCGTGAGAAGATCAAAGATAACGTCATTGCCACGCGCTTTACAAGTTCAGATACTCAGCTAGCAGATATCTTCACAAAACCACTCGGGGCAGAACCATTCAAGAACATTATTGGCAAGTTAGGCGTTACTTCCATTCCCGCTCTAACTTGAGGGGGAGTGTTAGAGAGTCAATTCCACTCGGTCACAACCGAGTGGGTTGGTCTTCATTAATCCTAATTCTATTAGGATTACATTAGATAATCCTAATTCTATTAGGATTACATTAGATAAAGATAGAGTTTTAGTTTTTAGATTTTATAAGACTCCTAAGTTATAAACCTATAAATATGTATCTCCATAGACAATGTAATCAATCAAGTTGTAGTGTTAATAAACAAGGTATTTACCTAGCTCTCTCTCTCCCTCTCTCACGATCAACTGTTCACTAATCATCATCAATCATCCTCGGTTACAACCGAGAGCTCCATTCTTCTCTCTCTCGGTTATACCCGGGTATCCATACTATCACACTCGGCTTCACCCGAGAGTCGTCACATATCATCTCGGTTATACCCGAGACCATCATCCCTTCTCCATCTCTCTCGGTTATCAACGAGACGATCATCTTCTTCACCTCCACTCGGTTATATTCGAGTGTGTTTATCGTGCAAAGGTTTAACCTTTTCACAGGTGCGGCCAATTTGGAACCGAGTAAAGCAGCTGTTTGTTAGGTAGCCTAAGAGTTTTCATAAAAAAAAGGGTAAGCCTAAGAGTTAAACATATCTGTAGGGATCAAACCAAGCAGTCCATTATTGATCAAAAATGAAGCTACATGATGTAGAGACCTTCTTGAGGAGTCACCGACTGCCGATCGAACTAAAAAGCATTATTAACATGGGCTCTGGACTTCTAGAGGAACAGTGCGGATGAGGAAAAGATGGGGCTAGAGGGCATTTAATCCGCTTATCATACAAAAAATTGTTAACAGTGTTCTCGAAGTAACTATAGGAGAATGATAAGAGATAATTAAGAAATTAATAACAATTAGGCGGGTAATCGTGCCCGTCAAATCCCCCACCCCAACCCCCAAGATACATCATCATTCAAACAAATGGAAATAGCATTTATATGCTGTAAAGCTGTCTTAAAGACAATAAGATAGAATCATCGGCGGAATGTGATAGAACAATATGTGTAGCATGCACCCCAAAGTATCACTCAAAACCTAAGAAGCAAGACACCATACTTCTAGGATTACTTTTACTCCCCAAGCTTGATTTCCATGGTTTGGTGATTACTGACCATATTAGTCCTCCCACATTGCTTAGTATGAGTAATTTCCAGTCCTAGGTTATGATGTAACATCTTATATGTTACTATTGGCTTGTTTCTATGGATGATCTTAGTCTAAGACGATTAGCGGAGGACGGCTGAACGGGCTCTGGTAGTACGGCAAACCCATGCCACCAAACAAAATCTTGTTCTGTTAGGAACTAGACCCGACAGACTATGGTGGCATCTAGATCTAGGACAATGCAAACAAAGTGTTACATCAGTTTCACTTCAAATATCTCATTCGCTTAGGCTGATAAGCTTTCCATTAGGTAGATCGAAAAAAAAAACATTAACGAAAACACGAAAAAGGTCATTGTATAAATGAAAAAAAAAAGTACGAACATTGTGGCTCATTTCAGTGCTAAGATGATGTAGATACAGGTTGAAACCTAAGATACTTGTAGTTCCTACCTAGTAAGTAAAACTAAAAACTAAAATCACTCTGAGTTCTGAAGAACACCAATAGTAGTAACTAAGGAATAAAACTATAACCTACCCACAAATTGATGAACAAAACAGTTAGATGATCTCTGCTCTCAGATAGAGCTATTGAAATTGAACGTGATTTCTGATTTCTCGATGGCGAAGCGAAGTTTGGAGCAGGAGGTAATCTGAAGCACCAGAAATGAAGTTTATGGATTTTCCTTCTCAGTCCAAATTCGGTAACCATGACCTTCCAGTTAGTAGTAAATACATGTTCATCCTTCTGAATCAACCACCATGGCACTCAGTCCTTCCCTGTCATCCTTTATCTTCTTCCTCTCCCTCCTCCTCCTCCTCCTCTTCCTCCTCCTCTTCCTCTACCTCTACCTCTAGGTCCTCTTCCTCTTCCTCCTCCTCTACCTCTTCCTCTTCCTCTTGTTCTTTTGACAGGGTCATCATTATCATCGTCGCTAGAATTCGTTCTTTCATTTCTTTCAGTGGTTCCAATGCTAACTGAATAATCACTATCTTCATTAGACCTAGTTGTTTCAGTGGTTCCAGTGCTAACGGAATAATCAGTATCTTCATTAGGCCTAGTTGTTTCAGTGGTTCCAGTGCTAACGGAATAATCAGTATCTTCATTAGACCTAGTTCCTTCAGTGGTTCCAGTGCTAACGGAATTATCATTATCTTCATTAGACCTAGTTCTTTCAGTGGTTCCAGTGCCAATGGAATTATCATTATCTTCATTAGACCTAGTTCTTTCAGTGGTCCCAATGCCAATGGAGTTATCATTATCTTCATTAGACCTAGTACTTGTATTTCCTTGAGTAGTGGTTCCGTTTTTTCCACGCCAGGCTTCAAGAAAGCCTTTGGCCACATCACTTCTAGGTCTGGGTTTTTCACCTCTTCTATATCTATTTCTCTCCAACTCAACAGCTTCTTGCAGGGCAGCAACACTCTTTTTTCTCTCTTCAATGCCTTTTTTGGTGCAGTCATGACCCGGAACTGGAATTTTTTCGATTTCATCTCTTAGTAATTCGAATTCCTCAATATCCATATCTCCATAATTTTCCCTTGCACTTTCTTCTTGTTTACGAAAACGCATCATAGCACGATATCCATCAACTATATCATCATCAGAACCCTTAGTAGGATCAGAACCCTTAGTAGGATCAGAATCCTTAATTGCATCAGAATCCTCTATTGAATTAGAACCCTTAGTTGGATCAGAATCCTCTATTGAATTAGAACCCTTAATTGCATCAGAACCCTTAGTTGGATCAGAATCCTCTATTGAATTAGAACCCTTAATTGCACCAGAATCCTCTATTGAATTAGAACCCTCAATTGCATCATTGGAAACCCTGTAAGAAACAAAACAAAGTAACCAAAATCCTTAAAAGATAATCTTTCTTTCCTCTCTGAATCTATGAAATTGAAAAGCTTTGGTTTCTTATAACAAAGATTCATCTTTTCTTGTTGAAGTTTGATCTTTTTGAAAAACAGAATCAAGGAAATAAAAAACAAGAGCATTTCATTAATCACTCAAAAAGTAAAAAGAGAAACATGTAATTCTTGATTACCCAAAGTGAAAACCTAAATCAGAGAAGAAGATAATTATCAAACTAACTCAAGAAATGAAAAAGAAAAACGAACTAGAAAAGAATCAAGATAAATACCCCATATTTAGATGATCAGAACCCAGAACTGAAAAATTGATTGATGATGATTCTTATTTTCTTTAGTTTATTGTTCTTGACTGAGCAGAGAAAAGAATCAAGATAAATACCC
>BEHA01001159.1:54444-78817 GCA_002897215.1 Eschscholzia californica subsp. californica | reverse complement strand
TCAATAGGGGTTTAATTCAAAATATACAACAAAGTAACCAAAACCCTTAAAAAGATAATCTTTCTTTCCTCTCTGAATCTATGAAATTGAAAAGCTTTGGTTTCTTATAACAAAGATTCATCTTTTCTTGTTGAAGTTTGATCTTTTTGAAAAACAGAATGAAGGAAATAAAAAACAAGAGCATTTCATTAATCACTCAAAAAATAAAAAAGAAACATGTAATTCTTGATTACCCAAAGTGAAAACCTAAATCAGAGAAGAAGATGATTATCAAACTAACTCAAGAAATGAAAAAGAAAAACGAACTAAAAAAGAATCAAGATAAATACCCCATATTTAGATGATCAGAACCCAGAACTGAAAAATTGATTGATGATTCTTCTTTTCTTTAGTTTATTGTTCTTGACTGAGCAGAGAAAAGAATCAAGATAAATACCCCATATTTGGATTTGATCAGAACCCAGAATTGAAAAATTGATTGATGATTTTTTCTTTCCTTTGGTTAATTGTTCTTGATTGAGCAGAGAAAAGAATGGATAGACTTTAATATGAACTTCACTCACACTATATATATACAGTTTCCAACTGCCAAGGGTTTCCCTAGTTTCATGATCGTATGGATTTGAAACATTGAATGCCAGATTGCTTCGGCTCTATCAGCCGTTTATTTGAGGAACAATTTGGAATGATTTTTCTGCCATCGTTTGATTAAATGTGTATCAGATTTTGGATTTATGACGGAAATACCCTCATCTTTATATTCCTATATATATATATTTTCTTCTTTCTTATGATTAAATGTTTTTTCGCCCTAAATCAGGCCGACAAAGGCCTCCTGAATTTGCCCCTTAAAATCGAGTATGGACAATAGAATTGTTCACTTATTGAAATGCGATTGACATTTTCTTGCTTGTTGTTCTTAAATTTGACATTTGTGCATAAAAGTTTTCGTACAGACACATGTCTCATTCCGCCGAATACAAAATAATGTTCAAAGGACATTTTTAAAATGTATCGAATGATTTAATATCGTGTATATGACATAGACCCATGTGCTTCCGACGTAAAAAAAAAGAATGTGACCTTTCCGCAAAAGTACCCCTTTCTATTTCTATCTTCATCTTCTTTATTTCACCACCACCACAACTGCAACCACCGACCGAACGACGCTCTTTCCTTCTCTCTTTGGAAGGATGGGAGAAAGATACGAAATAAGAACTTTTATTTTAAAATCCTTAGAATAGATTTCCCAAAAGTCTTTTCTTCCTCCATCGATTTCTTCCGTCCTAATGAAAGTCGGTTATAGGTGTGGTTTGTTATATAAAGGTGTATATAAACAGTAACACACAAATATATTCATCTTATGTAAGAAGAATTAGCCCTTTAACTTCACTTTCATATTCAAAATTAGGCCATAGTAGTGACTATATAGAGCTAAATTTCAAATGGATGCTTTTGAGGATTGACTTAAAGAGAATTTGAGTTTGATTCATCTACCACTTTAAAAGTAAGTCCCTTTCTCTACAAATGACTTTGATTGTCTACTTAAAAGCTCATAATATCCTCCTCCTTTTCTCACTCAAAATACCTTTCTTTACCCTAAAACAGAGTAAATAGATCAACAATAACTACTCAATCTGAAGTCCAAGCATTCAGAGATTCAGGGGTTAATAGCATGAACTTTGAGTTGAGATTTTATCTGATTCAGATTGGTTTAAATTAAAGAATTCCATTAACTAAACAACTTCGATTAAGTATCAAAGATTAATTACATGAATATGATCAACAATGAAAAGAAGTATGAAACTAATATTGACACAAAGTTAAGACACCAAAACATTAAAGCTATTGTACGATTTCTGATTTCTCGATTGCGAAGCAAAGTTTGGAGTCTTTCTCAGGAGGTAATCTGAAGCACCAGATATGAACCTTATGTCTTCTCCCTTCCAGTCCCATTCTATGAACCATGTCATTATAGTTTGGACCAGCCAATACATATTTCATCACACTTGGCCACAATTTGAATTTGACTTGAGATGTTTCTCCATCAGAACGAACCACCTTCACACTCAGTCCTTCCTTGTTATCCTTTGTAACCTTAATTTTTTCCTTTTCTGTAGGGGTTAAGTAGCCTTTAAATGCTTCTTCACAAGGTGGCAAAAGTATTCTTCCCTCATTTCGATTTGTATCAGTATCCACAAGATTCTTTTCGGTTACCCACATTATCTCTGTCCCGTTCTGAGCAGCGATTAACTTTTGGAGGATAGGAGGGAGCGGTCGTTGTTGTTGTTGTGGTTGTCGTCGTGCTGCTATAGCAGGCACCTCTCGTTGTTGCTGTTGTCGTTGTGCAGCTGTTGCAGGCACCTCTCGTTGTTGTGGTACAGCTATTCGAAGTGGTGGTGCTGCTATAGCAGGAACCTCTGGTCGTTGTGGTTGTACTTGTAGTTGTGGTGGTGTTACTTGTACAGGTGGTGCTGCTAATTTTACTCTTATTCTTAGTGGTGGTGGTGCTGCTATTGGTGCTTCACCTGCTTCTTCTGCTACCAGCGGTGGTGGTGGTGGTGGTGGTGGTGATGATGGATGTACGGTCTTCTTCTGCTTCGTTCTTGCTCTCTGAGGAATCTTGACAATACGGTTGGAATCATCATCATTAGACCTAGTTCTTTTATTTCCTTGAGTAGTTGTTTCGTTTTTTCCACTAAGCCACGCTTCGCGATAGTCGTTGGCAACATCACTTCTAGGTCTGGGTTTTTCACCTCTTCTATATCGAAGTGATTCCAACTCAACAGCTTCATGTAGGGCAGCAACACACCTTTTTCTCTCTTCAACACCTTTTCTGGTGCAGTCATAACCCTGAATTGGAATTTTTTCGATTTCCTCTCTTCTTGATTCGAATTCCGCAATATCCATCTTTGGATATTTTGACCATGCCTCTTCTTCTTGTTTACAAAAACGCATCATAGCAACATATTCATCAACTATATCATCATCAGAACCCCCCTTAGTAGGATCAGAATCCTCTATTGAATTAGAACCATTAATTGCATTAGAACCCATGCTTCAAAAACTTCTCCTTCTTCTTCTTTTCTTTTGGCTAATCTTCTTCTTGATAGAGGAAAGCAAAAGAACAGATAGATTTTACTCTGATGCCTTCACTTACTCATTTTGTTTATATAGAACCTCTAGAAATCCAAATTCAGGTTGAAAACCTAATTGGACAACTTCTAATTTTTCCTCTTTCTTACTTTACCAGGATTTCTTGTTTCTAAAAATTGGTAATGGGAATCAATCGGATGCTAATCTCTTTATATAATCCGAATTCAGACTTTCTATTTTTTTTTCTCTCATATCTTGTGGAGTTCAACTTCTAACGGTCACTTCTATTTTCTTGATCCCGTGGGTTTGAAACACCCACTACCAGCTTGCTTCAGTTAATATCAGCCCTTTATCTCTTACGCAATTTAACTAGGGTTTTCTTCAACCGTTGGATTACAATTTAAAGGGAGTATTTCATTCACTCTCTTTTAAACTTGTTAGTTAGAAACAGGAGTGAGAGTGAACACATATGTACTTTTAGACTTAGAGGGTGTTTGATTTTTTAGCACTTACAAGTGCTACCACTTACTAAGTGATAATCACTTAGTAAGTGATATCAAATGTAAGTGCTATGGCGTTTGTTTTTCATCGGTTCTAAGTGCTTGATTATAATTTTTATATTAAATCTAAATGTTATAAAAATGAAAAATTGTCTGTTTTAACCTTAGTGTATTTACACATTAGCATTTCGTACTAATTCGTCATAAGTTGGTTAGTTTAGGTAAAAGAGAATTGCGGTTTACGAATGCCATGTCAAAAATATTAATCGTAAATAATTAAGAATTATGAAGGTGAAAGAACTTAGTTGTATCATGGAGTTTGGGTGTTTCACGATTAGTGAAGGAAGAGATGTTAGCAAAATGTAGGAGGAAAACTTAGGTGAAGGATGAGTGAAGATAGAGAAGAGTCATAACGGAAGTAATAAAAAAAATTTGTATTTATCAATTGTTTAAGATTTTCTTCATAGTTAAAATTATATTGGTAATTACAATATTAAGAGAAGGATAGAAATGTCCTTTTTAGCACTTACAAAGTAAGTGCAGAAAAATAAGCTCCAATTTGGAGCTTACTATTTTGCACTTACTTTGCCACCACTTAGAAGTGATTTTCACTTATTAAGTGAAAAAACAAACGACCTAAAATTGCCGGCCCGCACTTAATAAGTGAAAATCACTTGATAAGTGCAAAAATCAAACACCCTCTTACTAGAAGAAGAGTTTCTATTTCTCTCTCCCTCTCTATAACTTGTAAGGGTTCTTGAATTTGCCCCTTATTTCCGGTATTTAATATTGGGGCGAAATCTGGTCATCATCACTTTCCCTATTATTTCTTTAAGGGTCCGTTTGATAAGCGAGAAAACGTTGGGTAAGAAAATTAACCTTTTCTTATCGAAAGAAAATGACTTTCTTTTCTATATGAAATTCAAGTTTTAGTGTTTGGTTGGTTGTGGGAAAATTTGAAGTGCCTTTAAAAAATTCCTTGAAACTTTAGTTTCTCTAACTTATCCCAGGCCAAGAGAAGGAAAATTACAACAAGGCCATGACTACGAGAGCCGCCTTTCTCAATTCTATTTTCCCATGTAACAAACCGACCCAACTTCTAAATTTTTGGAGTTCTATTCCCACCTTTTTTTACCATGACATTCTTTTGCCCTACCAAACGGCAAAATTTTCACTTTCCTGCAAAAATAACTTTCCCAACCCTATTTTCCCACATAACGAAGGAATCCTTAATTCGCGAGATAGTCTCTATTTGTCTTCATTTCTCACTTATTATTCTGCCCCACTCATTACACTGTTTCTTTGACAATGGATGTTCAATACACAATTTTTCTGGAACAAGTTGTTGCTCTTACAACGACTTATGAACTTTCAATACGGTGGGAGGTAATGACTTGATTTCTACAGAGGATGACTTAAACAAACGTGGTGTTGTTTGGTTCCAGAGTATCAAACAGATAGACATAAACCTTGCAATGATGCGTCTTTCCAAGGTTCTTCATCAACTAAATAAGTTCATTCTTACGGACGTCCGTGTAAATGTTTTTCTTGTTTGATTTATGGCGGCATCAGAACTCGATTTGGCTTTGGAAAGTTCACCATAGGTTATTTAAGACGAATTTGTGATTCTCCAACAATGTCAACATGATTTGGCTCGGAGTGATCATGTTTTTGAGACAATGTGGTTTTGGACGCAATTACACAGCAATCCTAGCCGACGTCTGAAAATCACCATTGTCAATCATTGTAGAAAGCTCTCTTGGGAACTATGTGTGCACCTCAATGGAGGAGGCTTTCTAAATGGAGTTTATTGGGTCGTATTAAAGTAGAATTCGAAATTAACAAGCCAGTGCCCCAAAGAGTTTCCTTAGAACCCTCTAATACCTAATTAATCTCAATCGGAATTAAAATAGAACAATTATCGCGTTTTTCCAACTTTGTGGTCTGATTCGGCATATGCTAAAATTTTGTCCTATTTTATTAGCTTTCAAAGACATTCTAAAGCAAAATATCATAGAAAAATTTGGTTTTAGAACCCAAATATAAGGAAACTTTTAAAGTTCTTTTTTTTTTACACGCGGATAGGGATGGGAATTCATTTAGTTAGGTTCAGATCTCCCATCAAATTTAAGAAACCATGCTAAAGGGGGGATTAATAATTATAATAACTCTGAATCCCCTTCCGTAAATGCTACTCTAACTACTTGTTTTGATGATCTACTAACTCACTTATCGCAGGCCAAGAGAAGCAAAATTACAACAGAGTCAGGGGACGACCACAAGAGCCTACCTCCTGTTCCAGTTTGAGTCAAATGGGGCGATACTACATGGTCGCGGGTCGTTATACACAGAGGAGGTTCGTGAAGGCAAATCCAACCACAACAACAACAAGTTCGAATAGGACGAGTTAAATATGAACTCCAACATAGGTGTAAAACACAAAAAAGAAAAAGAAAAGAAAAGAAAATCATAAATGGATATGTGGGTACTTAGAAGATTGCCCTGCTATATCTCACATACGCGCTTACTATTAGTAGCACCAGCCGCTGGTCCATGCTGAACTAGGTATCCTTGGGAAGTTTGTGATAACTGGACACTGAAACCTATAAATAAGATCTCCATGTAACCTCTGAGATGAAGCAAAAATGATGCTAACAGAGATTCAAGAATTAAACTGAAACCGAAGCTAAGTGTTTGTTCGAGCAGCTGTCCTAGTTGACATCTTTCATGTATTTGTTTTTGGAGCACTCAAGTATTCATGAATTACAGTGATGCTATTAGGAATACAGCTTATTTATTTGCCTTCAAAATGCTCAGTCAGTTGTGCCTCAATATTTCAACCATTTCAATTTTACACAAAGATCTCCAAGTACAAAACACATAAACCTATATATTGCCAACAAAAGCCTTAGATGAAAGAGAAGAAAGATAGGAAATCGAAGCCTTCATATTGATGTTGAAACTGCTCCAGTTAGATGCTCACCAAAAACTGAAATCACAATGCCATTCTGATAAGAAATTCCTAAAGGCCGACTTACAAAGACCAAAGAAGCTGATATTATTGCTAAGGCTTTTCTTCAGAAGCTTGCCATCATCATTCCTCTGCTCCATTTGTTAATGACTTTCCTGCAACATAATCAGACCACAAGATCTCCAAAATGTAAACCAAACTGATATATCATCAGCTATCCAGGCGACTACTTCAGTAACTGAAAAGTTAAGACCATGCTGACAAATATGAAGGGAATGAGCAAGACCCACACCGTTCTGAGATGCGAGTTAGACATGAACTTCCATGTAGGTGTAAAACACAAAGAAAAAAAAACATAAATGGATGTGGGTACTGAGTTTTAGTATTTTTCATGTGTTCGCAAAGATAGAGTAAGAAAAGTACAGAAGATTGCCCTGCTATATTGCACATACGCGCTTACTATTAGTAGCACTAGCCACTAGGCTGGTCCATGCTGAACTAGGTATCCTTCGTAAGTTTGTGATAACTGAACACCGAAAGCTATAAAAAAGATCTCCATATAACTTCGATATGAAGCAAAAATGATGCTAACAGAGATTCAAGAATTCAACAGAAAACGGAAATGATCCATCTTTTTATTTTGTTAGCCTAAAGGCCCTGAACTGTTCCGCAATGTTGCAACATATGGCTTTCTTCCAGTGTAAAGCATAAATTACATATATAAAGAGAACCGACGTCAGAACAATAACCGTAGTGAATCGACAATTCCTAACATATAGAACGACTCGTGATGTGGTTAATACATGTGTATAGTTTTAACTTCGGGAATCTCTGGAAAAAAACAGAGTAATATTTGGGAGAGAGTACATGAAAATGGTACTTACTTCGACCCAATCCGGTACCGCAGAATGCCATCGAAGAGCTGAATATTTTCGACGGTCAGCTACTCTCTTGATCGGGAAGTGTAATCGTCAGGGCCTCTAGAAGCACCATCACTAGATCCAAACACTAGCTTCCCAAGATACATGGATCACAGTTTTTCAGTAACCCGCCACTGGAATATCGATACTTCTTCTCACTGAATGGATCTTCCTGGGAGATGATACACAAAGACCGAAGTCCTTTTGTGATACAATGAGCAGTATCTGGTTAGCTTCATGAGGCATGCCAGCCTTCAGAAGACAAGAAGTCAAGGTATTCACAGTTATAGAATCGGGGGCACAACCAGTAGTCAACATCATATGGAAAATGCTAATCGCTTCTGACATTCTCCCTTTCATACAATGCCCAATAATTAAAATCGTATATGTCATTTTATCAGGATGGCATCTCATCTCTTTCATTTCTTCCATGATTACATTTGCTTCATCTACATTACCTGACTTGCAAAAACCATCTATTACGGGGTTGAAATGAAATGATTTAGCACCAATATTCCTCCATTTTAATTGCCTTAAAAGTTCACGAGCCTCATTCAATCTATTCTCCTTGCATAAACCATTAATTAGAATAGCAAAGGTATACGCATTTGGGGAAATTTTTCTCGTGCCCATGTCCTGCCACAACTTCATAGCTTCATCGACTTTCCCAATCCGACAATAACCATCGATCAAAGAAGTTAAAGTAACCACATCGGGAGAACATCCCTGAAGAAGCATCTTCTCATACATGGACACTGCAGAACCCATCTCACAAGATTTCCCAAAACCATCAATAAGAACATTATAAGTAAATGAATTGGGTCTTATTCCGAGATTAACCATCTCATTGAAGAGAGAAGAAGCCTCTTCCATCTTACCCAATCTGCGATAACCAGATATGATTGATGTGAAGGTTACAACATCAGGAGAAAGTTGAGATTTTGACCGAGCTTCTTTTAACAACTCGCGTCCTCTATCTACTTGATTAACTCTACATAATCCATCTATAAGAATGTTATAGGTAACCAAATCTGGAGAACAACCAAAACTCCCCATATCATTAAGAAACTCAAAAGCCCTGTCTACTTCTCCTAATCTGCACAGACCTTTGATAAAAATATTAAAACTGCAAGTATCCGGATGAAAATTAAACCTCAAATGTTGTTCTTTAAAGAAAGAAACAGCCTCATCTACTAGATTTCTCTTAACCAATAGATCCAATAGATTATTATACAGACGGGAATTCACTTCAATATTGTTTTTCAGAGCTTGAACAATCAAACCTTTGGCAATATCGAACTTCCCCGCTTGCCCACATGAAGATATCAAAAACCCTAAAATCGAACTATCTGGTGAATACCCATCAAAAACAAGCTCTGAAGCAGCTTCATGATGACCCATTTCACATAAAGATTTGACTAAAAGATTATAACTTTTAGATAAATAATGAGTTTTCTGATTATGTTCCTCAAAATCAGAATTAACTCTACTAAATTCAAAGAACTTCAAAGCCAATGTTGGATGATTTAAGCGTTTAATAACCTCAAAAGTAATCAGAGGATTCAATCTCTCACTAAAATACTCCAAACAAGTAAAATCTAAAGAAGATTTCGAACAATGCAAAATACAAAGAGTAGAAATGACTTTAACAGCCCAAGCGTCAATATAAGAAGGAAGAACTATTACCTCTCTATCAGAAACTGTAAAATTAGGTCGAGAAGCAGAACCTCCGAAGAGACGATTGTGTAAAAAGAGTGAGTTGAAGTAAGACTTTGATGAGGCTTTATAAACCCTAAATCGAGAAGTCGAGAAAGAGAAGTGGGTCATCTGGAATACGAACCCATTAATGGATTCGCTTCTAAATCTTTGCAATCATTTTTGCAGAATAAATCTTTAGGGTTTTGATATTACCCAGAAAAAAATCGTGATTGGATTGGGATAATAGAAGAGGATTTGTTGAAAAATTGAAACTTTATTAAGAAAGGGGTAGAATGTTAAAAAGAACTCAGAAACCCTAAAAATGGAGTTTTGTAGAACTTCCCTATGAAATGCAGACAGAAAAAACTCTGCAAGCATCAATGAAGAGAAAACAGCACAACGAAAACAGAATCGCTCTCTCTCTCTCTCTCTCTCGACGAGACTAGGGTACAAGAGAACTGCAAGAGCACTCCTATTGGGCTTCTTCATGACTTCAATTTGGGAATATTTTATGGACACCCTTAATAGGAGGCCCAAAGGGTCCTTGTCTTACCCACACACCCATTACATTTTATTTGGTCAATTGACCAAGTCAACTGTCAAACTTCATCTTCTTCAAACGGTCCTAAACATTCTATTCATCCTTCCATTTTAGTCTCTCCCCCACCCCTCCGTTGATGTGGCGACATATCATTGGAGTATATTTTCTCACCACTCTCTCTCCAATTGCTCCACACTCAAGTGATATGTCGCCACATCGGTGGAGGGCTGGGGGAGGGACCAAAATGGGGGGATGAATAGAATTTCTCAACCCATTTTTGCCAACATTTTCTTCGTTTGGGTCAGAAGAAGGAGATAACCCTCGCAGAGGGTTGCGAAATACATAAATTCCTCGCTCATAGGTAGAGAGACGAGAAATAGTCGATAAAGATATTAGAGAAAGTGGAGAGATCTGGTGGCAATGACAGTTGCTGCAGCGGTTGACTTCGTTTTTTAGTGTGTATACTAGTTGATGATGCACAAAATGTTTGGCTAACATCAATAGTCAAGAATAGATCAGAAGTCTAACGGGTAAACTCGCCTGAAGGCAACAGGATTGCTGGACCCGCAAAGATCCACCACCTAAGCCCAGAACTGGGAGGTTGGCAAAGATCAGCTAAGGAGCTCCAGCCGTCCTGTTCCACCTAAAACAGAACCAAGTCTGCCCCTGGGATTCTCAAGAAGAGTGTAGGATCCACGGAAGCAAGGTTGATACCTTCCACCCTAAACTGGGAAGACCGAAGCACGCCGCACGCTTACCGATTTAATCCAAATCTTTCTAAAGATCTCAGTCGGCTAAAGATCTTAAGTGTTTGAGTAACTTGGGCTTCAAGAGTCTCAAAGAAGGAACCATCTCCTCGAAGATCTATCAACTCGGCAGAATATCTACGAAGTATCCTTGAACATAGGAACTTCTAATTATCTTAGATACGAGATAAACTCAAAAGGGAAACCCCAACTACGAACAATAGTCTAATTCCCAAACTGTGGAATACCTCCGTCTCGTCTACACCGTCTATCACAGTCGGTCCAAATCGACTTATAAAAGGGCATCACATCACCTTCTCCAAGGTAAGTTGAGTAAGTACAGTACACTAAATCGTTCCTCAAGGATCATTCATTACTCAATCTTTTAAATTGCAAAGAGCAATCTGACTGTCTTGAGCGTCGGAGAAGTTTTCGAACCCTTTGCAGGTTTTTTCCCCAGGTTTCTAGGAGCCAGGAGCAGGAGGGAGCATCTTCAATCATCCAAACGAAATATCCATCATAACACACGTTGTCATGCATCAATTTTTGATTCTCTGACTGATTAACGGAAAATAATTTTTTGAGATCAAAACTAGTACTGTGTATGGACTACAAAAGTCTAAATTTAGATATATATACCTTTCTATTGGTCACTTTATATGCGGCTAACGTCTCTTTTTTTTGTTGAACTTTGCGGGTGACGTCTCTCTTTATTAATTTTGGACTCCTTCGAGTGAAATGGACTCGCACCCCACCTCACTTGGATGGAGCATGGGCCCAAGAACTCAAGGTCTGAGGGGTTTGGGCCAATTGAATTTTCCCCAGTCTAAGTCCAACTTCTTGTACAAAGCTCAAAGGCTTTTAGTCCCTTGACAATCTCAACCAAAATTTAATTTAACATGATAGTAAGTAAGCATTAGGCTCCCTGAAGCAAAACATTTTGTTAACCTAGAATATGTTACTTGAAGGATTCATCATTCACTTACTGATGTGACTTGTTCTTTTTTACTACAATTTCCAGTCCAAATTTCAATAGTCTAAAATCTATGCTGCAAAAACTCCAAATACACATACTTCTTAAAGCACAAATAACAGTTTTTCCCTGACTAATTTTTACCCGCATTTTCATTTCTATAATACCGGCCATGTCCGTGTAAGTGAAATCCAAAACTATGGAGTAAACTAAAACATCTTCTTTGGATCCGTGGCACCCGTTTTGTACAGAACACAAGTTCATTGCGAACACTCTATTTTTCGATCTTCAGGCCATCCAAATTCCTCCAAAAATGCTAAGGCCACTCCATTTGTCCATCCAAACCCCGTCTGTAAATAATAAGACATTCAAGAAAGAATCAGTACTCATCACAGACCACAATAAGAACTCTATTCGTGTTTGGGACCCGTTCTCGCTTTTGCTTACACTCTTTAAAGCAAGTTTTAGTCTTCCCGTATCCAAGGGTCATACATCACCCGGAAAGAAAAGAAAATGTTGATAAAATTGGATTCTGTATATATATAACATATTGATGACTCCTTACCTGAGGTACGTATTCACCGCCTCCTCCAAACTTTCCGCAAGCTTCAACATCGTATTTTTCGTGCATAGTTCCCGTTTGCTTGTAAGTGGCATAGTTTGTTCTGATCCATTTGCCAGCAATGTCCTCTGCAAACAACTGCGCTTCTTTCAAACCAGACTTCGTTAGACCTTCAACAATCATGTGTTGTATCGGTGCCCAGCCATTTGGAAAGTCCCTGTTAAGTTTCTCCGCTATCAGAAAATCTCATACAAAAATGCACATTAAACAAGAGAATCATGTTCTCAGTAATTGCTGACCATTGTTGTCCTGAGTTTGATAAAGAGGTTGCAATTCCAGCATCACCAAGCAGGCCTGAACTTCGAAGACTGTTCATAAGTTTCTTCACTATGGAATGATCTGTACATTGTAAGATTAGATTAATGTTTCATAGGTTATGATCCCTCTACGCGTGTAACATTTTAGCGTGTTCCTTCTGCAAAGAATTAACCAAGTACAGCAATAGCGAATTTAAACAACTCCGACCTGAGTGAAACGACTCAACCCATATAGGAATGAAGTTTGAGGCAAAAGCGTTCTGATTCTGTCCCTCAACTCCCCATTTATGAATTTCCTGAAACATTAGCGAGAAGAAATGAGTAAGAAATAAGAAACAACTAGATTTGCAAGTTAAAATATCAAATTTCGCGGTAATCCACCTGATCACAGCAATTTGTAAGCCAGTAATCAAACCATTGTTCTTTTTCGCTATTCCAGAAAATGGAGGTTATTGCCTTTTGCCTTGCTTGAGAAGCTCCCAAGAATTGTTCGGCAGTAGTATCATCACCAATGGCTCTTGCCAAGAAGGCAATATCAAGCTCCATCTAGAAGTAACAGATAAGTCAGCTCGTGTCGTGTTACGTTCAAGGGCGGGGACAGGATTTGAAATCACACCTGACTAGCCTAAACTTTTCACAAAACAAATTGTAGAAAAGAAAATTTTGTTCCATAGAACTATTGTTTTTAAGGCGCAATGTTTGATGTACTTGCAATTGGTTAACTATGTTAATCAACGAATATGTACTCTAATATTTTTCTTCGAAGATCAATCGATAATTAAGAAAGCTAAAACTTTTATTAACCCTAAGAATAATGGATTTCTATTTTTCTTCAAAGATCAATCGATAATTAAGAAAGCTAAAACTTTTATTAACCCTAAGAATAATGGATTTCTTAACAATGATTAAAATTGCAGAGATTATCGCTAATGTAGTTTTGTCATCCTTGTGATTCCATGGTGAATGTAGTACAACTTTATTTCATAAGAGGCCTATACTTTTAGTTAAGGCGTAAAAGAACCAATGTAACGAGAGCTTATAAAGCCAAACTCTACGATAAAGGAAAACTGAAAGTACACAAAATTGATATTCACACTGTCACACATCTCTCTACGAAATTTACTACGACTTTTTATTAGTCTCGACAGATCTTATTAAATCTTATAAATGTAAATATGTATGAGTGATTAATAACTATATTCATTTAAAATTAAAGAAGAAAAACCTCTCAAAGAATATAGAATTAATTGAAAGTTTAAGGAAAAAACCTCAAAAAGTTAATTAAAAGTAGAAAGACACATGTCCTTGTGAAGAACTTGAAATTGTGAGCACATATAACTAGTCCAAGAGAACCAATGAGCGCACTCCAAGTATTCAGAAGGGGAAAAACAATACAAAGTAGCAAAATAAGAAAGAACTTGAAATTGTGAGCACATATACATAGTCCGAGAGAAGTGCACTCCAAGTATTGAGAAGCGAAAAAAACAATACAAAGTAGCAAAATAGAAAACTTTGAGGGGGACTTGAAGTTTGAACCTCATGTATGTGGGGTAAATGCCCAACCACTAAGCTATCTCTTACTTGATGTCTATGACCTGTGAGATATTTTCAGAAAATCTATCCCTAGCTACAGCCAGGGATGGCCTCCAAGTAGCTCTACCCATGGTTACGTTTCCTCTAATACTAGTCCAGGTTAACAAAACATGGATAACTATCAAGTGGTTGATAAAATTTAGAGATATTTTGGATGGCTTAATTTTATAAACTCCACATTTTAGAAAGATTTCATCTGTTAGAAAAAGGATAAAAGGAACCACTTTAAAATATAGATGAGTCACTAACAACACCAGAATTTGAAAGACTTCTAGCTATTCCTATATTTCTACTTGACAATTTTGTTATGCAATATCAAGTGGTTTTAGGTAATAATTGAACATTTTTGCTAACATACCTTGAGTACATAAGCATTTAAATCCACGGGTAGTATCGAAGTGGTAGCTAAGGTTGTAAGATCTGAGTGATCCCTGTATAAATGTGTTCAGGAAGTAAGTAATCTGCATTTATTGATAATTCAAACTCAAACATTCCTATCTTTCAGATAAGACAGAAGCGAATGAGCTCACTGGATTCGCCTCTGATCCTCCATTCTTTCTTTGACTTTTAGCTCTGAGGGTAGCTCATAGGAAAGAGGGAGCAACCTTATACCACTCTTTCTACCCCGCTGGGGAAATTCCTTAATGACGGGATACAGAGAGGCCCCACTCAATTTAAGATTTATGCCGCGTCACAGAAAGAGAGAAGCCTGGCTAGTCGCATGCATAATGCTTTTGAGAAACATCAATTTCCTTGAATGACTAAAACAGTTTAATGAACAGCTAAACATGGATTGCTGAAAGACTTTTCACGCATTGAATGGCTCTAATTCTTTTTTTTTCCATGGAGGATTTTGATTTCCGCGCTACGGGTCATAGAAGCGGACATCTGACATTTGAAGTCTAGATGTCTGCAAATATACATGCAAGAAGATGTTCAAGTTTTCATGGAAGATTAGTCAAACTTCTACTCATATCAAGCACGACCAAAGATTTATTTATATTGACTAAATAATATGTAAAGGAAAAGGTGCAAGCGAAATGAACCCCAAGCATAAAAGAAATAACTAAGTGAACTATTGACCTCATCCATCTTGTACTGAAATCCCATCCAGATTCGGCTGCCGAAGCCAATTCACGGTAAAGATTTTGCTTTGCAGAAACATTTAAAAGCTTAGAAGCAGTTAACTCATCCTGTATGAGATTATAATCATGATTGAAGTTGAGTTACATGTTGGTCCTTCATGAGATGCAACGTTAATTCGTTAAGTTTGAAAAGAACATACAATTGTTGCTGATTCTGGCCTGGGTTTGTTCCACATAGCATAGTATCGACTTAGACTATGAATGCATCCTTCAGAATCCTTAATGGTCACTTGATGTACTCCTAAAAAGTTTAAACATATCATATATTTGACCATTGAATCACATTCCTTCCGCAACACTAAAGGAGAAGGAAATCTCATAGTACCTGAAGTCCAAAACTTGTGTTCTTTAACCAGTGCAGGAAGTGATCTTTTCAGAAAAGAGAAATCACTAGTTTTGTTGAATATATCAAACACCATTGAGCTCAGTAGTGGTGGCTGACTACAGAAAATTTCAAGAAAAAACAGTTCAACCTTCAAATCATATAAGCTAAAATGATTTTAAGAGGCCCTCGAGAAGAAACATCTTGTTTCAGACAGAATTCAACATTCATATCATATAGGCACCCAAGCCAAGGCTGCTTGTGACCCATATTCAAGTGAAGAAATTAACATATATATAAAGCAGTATATACGAATTTATAAGAGAAAACATTACCTTCTATTAGTATAATAAGTCCTTCCACCATTGAGGACAAATCCATATTCATTTACACAGGAAATAAGATTATATACAATTGATTTTGCAGTTTCATACATTTTTCCTACTAGCAAACCCCTGCATGACAATGTATAGTAAATAAGTCATAAGGAGTTGAACTAAGCAGAAGAGCAAAACAAATTTTATCACATAAATTTCAGCATTACTAATGTAATGCCTCAAGCCTTAGCAGTTATCGACAATGTTTATAAAGGCGCATAAGATGTGCATCGAGGCGTACGCCTCGACGCAAAATATAGGTGTACCGCATCAAAACTTACGCCTCGGAGTTATAGTAACTTTCTTTGTTTTTCTTTAACTTCTAGAGGTAGTCAAAAGGGTAGAAGTAACCGAAAGGATTCATATCCCTTAACTTTACTATTAAAAAATTAATTTCGTGTAGTACTATAAACAAATTCAATAAAATATACTATTGATAGAATAAAATACTATAACTATCTTAAAATATATGAGATTGAAGCTACGCCTTTTTACTACCTCGAGGCACCGCCTCGCATTAACAAAACCTCATCGAAGCGTAAAAACGTTTTTTTAGACATTGGTTATCGATAGTTTCCTCGCTTTTGACACTCGGCCCCAAGCCCAGCACACACAGGGTTTTGCTCCTAGTAAAGGCTCCACTAGCCCACCCAAGAGGCCTCGACATTTCCTAAGTTTGAGCACACACCTTCCAGCCAGGCTTTAGTCGCTCTCCCAAGAGTTGTAGGACTATCACAACCCCCACCCTTGGAGATGAGTCATCCCCAACTCTGATGCCATATGTAATGCCTAAGCCGTAGCCGTTATCGATATTCCCCCCGCTTTTGACACTCAGACTCAATTCCCACCGATACGGGTTTTATCCCTGGCGAAGGCTCTACGAGCCCACCCAAAAGGTCTCACCACTTACTAAGCTTGAGCGCGCACCTTTAACCTAGGTTCTGAATGCCCTCCCAAGCGATGTGAGACTATCAAAAAATTTATTGTGAGGATCACCTTATTAAAGCAAAAAAAGAAGAGAAAAGCAACAGCATAATCTCCCTCTACATCCACCACAAAAGATTCTTACTAGTTTCTAACATCATGCACATAAAAGCAGATCATTTTAAACTTCTATAGAGCTAAATAGAATGCCTCGTAAGATTGATGAGAGAAAATTTAAACAATTTTAGTAACTAACCTTATTACCCAATAAGAATCCCAATAATAAACTTCTATAAATCTAGATCCTGGAACCATCATAGGATACTTTAATGGCAGAAGAGTATGTAACTCTGGCTTGTCAAAAACAATATCTGCAACTTTCCTGCTTAAGTTGTTCCATAAAGAATGAACTTCTAATGCCCACTCAAGAACTTTTAAATTCTCAACTTTTGGTAAAAACCCAATTGGTTTTGATACAAAATCAGCTGGTTTATAGTACAAAATATCACTTCCTGGTTTATTCAAATACTTTTCAAGAAACCCATTAAAATCCTTAATAGAGACTGACCCATTGTTTGATCTTACTAAATCATCAAAACCCTTTTCTACTATTGATAGATTGAACTTCAATGGCATATCAATGTAGATTTTAGGATCAAAATCGATGCCACCCATGGTATTAAGTGCTGTTTCTTGTACTTTTTCTAGAAATAAAATTAAAGGGGTTGTAGATATGACAGGACCAGAATCAATGGAACAAGTAGACGAAAGAGAATTAGAAGATTCTGTCACAGACATGGTTGTGGGTATAGTTATGAAGATGAAGAGGACACAGAAAAAGAGAGAGAAAGGTAAATAAGGGTTTGGGTTAGTGAAGATGATACGAAATTTCGTCATTTCTAGATTGAATATCGAGTGTCAAAGAAGGAGATTCAATAGAATAGGATCGTGGAGAAGAAGAATTAGACATTGATAAATTGGTGAAGGTACCGGCCAATGGCAGGAGGCATGAAACTTCCTGTTCAGTTGAGTTGTTTTTATTCCTGCATACAAAAATATATTTTTTTTCCCCTGTGTTAACCAGATCAGCTTCTCTTTTCGCCCCCTATTTTTCTTAAATTTAAATTTAGTCATTGTTTTCGTTATCAAGTCTAATTTTCTTTTGTGAACACTTGGTTACTCAAGTGGTTGATAGTGTTGACATAAACTCTCAAATCTTAGAGGTACCAGGTTCGATCTAAGAGGAGGTGAAATCAATAGTTATTAAATTTGAGTTATTAAAGGTATAAATAATTGAGCATTAAGTTTGTCGGGTTTTAGGCTCAATGACGTTAGACTTTAGGCCCCTTTAGTTATTAGTTTAAAGGGGTAACCCCAATAATTAGTCAGTGAAGATGAATGTCTCTAATATACAATTTACGTGTTGGTATAAGCTCAAATTACTTTTTTTGGGGTTTAAGTGCATTAGGAGCAGATCTGGGGATTAAAAGGTAAAATAGTGGTTCTTAAGGTGTTATATGTGGTGGTGGGGATTTTTGCCAATACTCCCTACAAAATTTAGACTTCGGTTAAAATGGATTAGTCAATTTCTTTTAGTCTTTAGCTCCATGATTATTTTTATAATTTACAACGTCTTGCGATAGCTTTGCTACAGCTTTTCAACGCCTTGCGACAACTTTTTAATGGCTTGCGACAACTTTACAACTGCTTTGCAACAACTTTGGAGCACCTTACAACAGCTTTGCAACGCCTTGCAACACCTTACAACAGTTTTGCGACGACTTGCAACACCTTTGTGAAAAATATTAAGTTTTTAACCAAATAAAATACAAACATTTGGTTTTTTAACAAAGAAAATATAAAATTAGGGTTTTTAACAGAAAAAAGTATAACTTGTCTTTTTAACTCAAAAAAGTTTAAAATTGAGTCTTCGATCCAATTTCCTGGTGGTTAAATGGGTGTTGGATAAGTGAGAGCGGTCAAAAAAAAAAAGACAAAGAAGGGTAAAGCAGAAAATGGAGCGTTTTCTTCCCTGGTGGCGCCGCCTCCGGTGGCGGTTACCGCCGGAAAAATTGGCGAAACTGCCCCTTCCCTTGATCTTCTTCTTCTTCCTCTTGATCTTCTTCTTCTTCTTCCTCTTGATCTTCTTCTTCTTCTTCTTCTTCCTCTTGATCTCTCCCTTTCTCTTCATTGGAAAACTTGATCTTAGATCTACTTTCTTCCCTTTCTCACAATCACATTCAAATCCTAATTCATCTCTCTACAACAACAATTACAACAAGAAAATCTATTCCCACTTGCTTGAAGACAATACATAGAAAAACACACCGTTTGATCATTTAAGAAAGAAGGAGAATTATTAGGTACCAAGATTACAGGTGTGTGGGGTTTTTCTGGTCTATCCATATTTGAACTCTCTCTCAATTCCAATCGCAAGAGAATAAATTGTTGGATTTTGGTTTGGTGTTGTTTCAATTTCAAGTTGGAGAAGATGAAACTGAAACAAAGAACAATCATGGGGGGTTTCGACATCAACACAAGTTTTAAGGTTTTCTGGTCTATCTATATTTGTATCTACTCAGGGGGTTTCGATTTTGTTTCGGATGTGAAGCTTGAAAGGAGGAAGAAAATGAAAGGAACGAATACTGATTTATTTGAACCAAGAACAATCATGGAATCGCTTTCATCAGTAACAAAGACGAAGGAATTGACTCGTTGAGACTTGCTGAGTTAATTATGCTTTCCGATTATGACGGCGGTTTTTTTCAATGGTGGTGACGGTTTTCTGGTGATGACGGCGGTTTCCGGCGACAATGGCGGTTTTCCGGCAAGAGCGACGGGATTTAAATTAGTTTTTTTATTCTGTATTATTTAATATTTTGTATTATTATTTCTTTTTGTCGACCTTTAGGGTTTTTTATTCGCGACCTTTAGGGTCTTCTCATTCACGACCTTCAGGGTCTTCTCATTCTCGACCTTTAGGGTCATTTTATTGAGTCTGTGTCTAGTCCCATTTCTTTCTCTTCATGCGGCACTTTGCATTTAAAGGTATGTAACTCTCATGAAGTTTTCATAGGAGAGAAATAAGAATGATGTATCATCCATGTAAACAATGTGATTTTGTCATTTTTAATGGAAATGGTTCCCTTGGTTTCAAAAAAAAACACATATGAATTTGAGGGCACCATATAGAGTATTCACCATGTGGGGGCATGCCCCTGTCTAGCCTCGCCCCTGCAAAGATGAGAAGGCTTTTAGATTTGAGATGTAACAAAATTTATTATTGATTTGACGACCACGATAGGATAAGTATTCATGACATCTGGCACGTTGACAAACGCAAGGGAATTCTTGGAAGAGAGATATTGACGATAACAAAAATTGGACGGAGTTTAAAAAGAGGGTTAATTTTGAATTTACGAAATATAAGGAGTCTTTATTTGAAAGCTGGTCACAAAAGCCAAAAAAAAAATCCTTATGGTTTAAGTAGATTTGAGTTTTTATTTGAGACGGCAAGACTCAAACCATGATTAGTGGAAACCAGTACATATTACTTAAACTAAAGTTTCACAATTGACCTTATTGCAAGATGAAGTTATGTTCACTTTGAGTAAATTTAAGGCTAAAAAGATCTGTTCCATCACCTAATTCTCTCACTCATCAATGAAATCTCATTTGTTTTGCACATAGAAAGGCAGAAGAATAGGTAGTTTCTTTGCTAATTAGTATATGAGTTTGCCAAATTGGTGAAATTTCCCCCGTTTATTTGTGGTTGTTTATGCTTTCTATTCTTAATTCTGCAAGAGCAATACTCGGGCTATCGGCTGATTGCGAATGATATTTGCAAGAGCACGTATCTTCATCTCATATTGCTCTCAAAGATGCTCGGCCTTTGGTCGTGGTTTATCATTGCCTTTCTGTCACGATTTATCGGTGTCTTTCCAGCGCAGTGGCTTCCCCCGCAGTTTAGCGGTGACTTTTGGCCACAATTTACAACCAACAAAGCGCGGCCAAATAGTACAAAGTGTCAGCAAAAAACACCCACGAACTGTGGCCAAATGTGGACACAAAAGCTTAGCCACAAACAACAAATCAAAACCCTAGATAAGAAAATATCACAAACAAAACAAACAAAAGGTTTTCAATCTTCTCTTCAGATGCCCAATCAGAAATGAAAAAAACAAGACATAAGAGTTGACCCAAAAACAATAAACCCTAACAAAAGGAACTGAAACATTTACCCACTAAAACTGCTACCATGAAATTCACCCCCTTCAATCCATCTGTCTTGTAGTTGCAGCAGAAGCCAGAAGAGAGACTGTTTCAGTTTCATCAGCAAACCAGCTACTTAGGTCATTGCAAAAGGTAACACAAGGACAAAAATGCTCTAAATACTAACACTCAAAATCACCACATCCCCATTATTTCCCTGTCTACCTTATACTTGTTTACACCTCATATTGAACCCACATACAATCTAAAGCCTAACAATTCTCAAAAACAATTTCATCAATCACATAATCTAGACTCTAGAGACATGAGAATATAATTATACTATGCTTATTCCATAAATTTGGATTAGAATTAAGATTAGAAGTAATATAATTATCAATAAGAACAAACAAAAGAAGTATTGGCACTATTTATAAAACTAGTAAATAAGAACAAAAAAGAGGGTTACTCAAGGAGACAAGAGACCTGAAAGTCTGGTTAATAATCCAATAAAAGACAACACTTTAGAAGCAGAGAACCTGATTTTGATTCAAGGCAATAAAAATTCTATGTGTAAGTCCAAAATTTCCACAATTCCCAACTTTCTCTACTAAATTTAGTAGTAACAGTTTTAGCAGCAGAGAGAATTAAATTGAAATTTTGTAACTTACCCACCAACTTTTGGTTCCTATAAAAGAATCCTGCACAATAAGAGTTGGTAAACAAGTAGAGAGTGAAGAGAGAGAAAGAGTCCTCTCGAATAGAGGAGAGAGAAACAGCTACAAGGAGGAAATGAAACTCCCTGCTTCTTCAGTGTGGAAGGGTGCAAGAACTAAGATTGTTAAAGGCAAGATTTTGGAGGAGCAAAGAGCAAGACTGTATATTATCAGAAGGTGTGTGTTCATGTTAATTTGCTGGAGAGACCAAGGAGATTAAACAATTTTCGGTAAAACTTCCCACTTACCCGAAGATCAAATCATGGATTTGCATTAACCTAAGAGTGAAATGTTGCATTTCTCTATTTCATGTCAGTAACTAACTTAAGATTCTTGTATATATATATATATGTATGTATCGGTCCGAGAAAATCAATTCAGAAATCAGAGTTTTAAGTGCAAGAAAATTTACAAGAGTTCATATCATCAACTACACTAAATTAGTATTATTACAGTGATACTAAGTCACAGTGACAATTGACATGACTATTAGTTGACGGATTATACGTGTAATCTTTGCTTCTGACAAATTCATCGAAGTCGTTTATTAATAATTCCTCGCCCTACTTCATTTACTACTTTAACTAGACTAATCAAAGCCAACATTATGCATTTAAGGTAGGTAATTCCTTGAAACTAACAGCTTATGCTTGATGAACTCAGACACGAGCATCGCCAACTACGAACCAAGATGAACAAGAAGTTGTTTATTTACTTCTGCACACAGGAATAGGTATAGATGAGAAATCACCGCCCACCGAAGTTTCACAATTGGATTCAATGTCGCTTAATTAATATTAATATATCATCATAACATGGTCTAAATGCAACTATAGTGCAGGTTTCGTAATAATTCGATGTGGTATTATTCACAAACAATTGGCCTCCATGGGTTGGAGATCTTATGGTTGTTGATCAAAGATCAAGAACCCAAAATAGAAGATACCTATTTATGCAAGAATGAAGAATTCAAATCACTAACAAAGACAGATTAAGTACTAAAATTATAGATCTCAAAAACAAATTACCATGCTAATTAGGTTAATCAAATTGCTAGTAATTTCACATAAAATTGACAAACCATTTTATATTAAACCCAAGATTGAAATCAAACAACTATTCATGGTTCATATTAACAAAACCCAAAGTCACTAAACACAATTATGAACTTGTCACATACCCAAAAAAACACAAATTTTTCCATGAAAATCAAAAACAGAAGGGAAAAAAAGAAAGAGATAAGTACTAGATACGCCGGATAATCAAATCATTTCAAATCAAACTGGGAGTTTATCAACACTGAAGATCTCAGTTTCATGATGAACGATCGGTTTGGTGAGCATCAAAGGACGATCATTTGCTTCTTCTTCAAATTCTTCATCGTCTAAATCAGTAGTACTGAGATTTATGCAAGAACATCTCTCTAATGATGCAAAGAAAGCTGAGGCAACGCTCATTCCTACCCAACTTGCCAATCGATCGAGCTTTTCACAAGAAACAATGCTTGAATTATCCATTTTCAAGAATATAATTGGAAAACTTTGGGAAGCCCTAGAATTATAGATCAGGAAGTGTGAGATAGTTCTTACTTCTTGAAACCTGGGTGAGAGAAGAATTAGTTAGAGAGAGAAAAATAGGAAAGCGCGATTTGGGGATTTAATTGTGGAAAAGGTAAAGTAGAAATGGATGATGATATTTTGGTTTACTCTTTTGATGAAGTTATGTCAAATTTGATATCCTCTGTTTCTCAATACGTGACGTGAAAGAATCTTGTTTGTTCAATAACTTGTCAGATCTAATCTGATGTTAATATTTTTTTTTTTTTTTTTGTTGAAAAATCTGATGTTAATATCATAAAGGAAAATGCCGCTATGCTCGAGTCTCGACACATATCTCAGCTGATTTCCGACCGTCTGATGTGTTGGGCATAGATACAGACGGAGAAACCTTTTAACATATCAGCACCTTTTAACATATCAGCGGGTTGGGTTCAGCGAGGAGATGTGTCGGGCATAGTGTCAAGGTTGTATCATAGATAGTGTTATGTTGTAAAGCAACTAATGCTAAAGAGGTTATAAGTGAAAACTTACTTTAGAACTACTCGATATCAAGGGTCTTCATTTTTAGTCTACTTGCTTTTGATGGGCTTTTCGTTGATTTTTTTTTTTTTTGCATAGTCTTTTTGTTGATTTATATCTATGTAACTATGTATGGGATACGCCTACTTTTGCAATCTCTTTTTATTATTTGTCATTCTAAAAAGATATTTCCACGGGAATCAATTAGGAATCAAATTTTGAGCAGGAAGAGGGATTTAAGATTTTCCTTAAAATCGTCAACTAGATAATTTACAACAAAATCAATCTCTACTTTTACTCAATTAGTGCCTACAACTAGCTATAACAATGATAGGCCCACCGAAAATCTTGGCGTGAAATCTATGAGAAATCTGATCCAACTATTGACATCCATCTGGTTTCATCGAAACAGAGAAAGTGGTGCAAAATTCATCGACCAATTAAAATTCACACTAACTTTTCCAATAACATAGACATTTTCCAACTAGATGAAACAATTGGAGATAAAAACTACTTTCATTGAGACCTAGAGAGCAAAATCTCAGAGGTTAGGAGTAGGGGTGGGAATCGGTCCGGACCGGTCGGTATCAGACTCTAACTTCATCGAACCGGTCGACTCGGACATAAACTGTTGGTGACCACCTATTTACTCGGGCGGACTCGGACGGTCACTCTCAAGAAT
>BEHA01001159.1:17780-37962 GCA_002897215.1 Eschscholzia californica subsp. californica | reverse complement strand
AAAGTTATAACTTTTCTTTGTTTTTTCAAATACTTATAATATAATAGAATTTTGTTTTCTTTTTGGATCCATATTTGAAGGAGAACATTAAATTGGGGAAAAATATACTCAATCTTTGTTTTGTTTATTGAGATGTTCAATGGTTTATTGGCTCGATAAATTGGTGAAAAATTATAAGTCAGCACACAAATGGTTCACGTTAAAGCCTTCTTTAGGGGGTGGGAATAGCATGAGGATAGAATGTAATTCCCGGAAATCACAATCGAGACTGTTGTGTGGCAGGAGGAAATAGCGTGAGATTCCATTCCTCTGGAAATAAAATTGGCCGCGGCTTTGGGGAATAGAGAAAATTCTCCGGGGAATAAAGACTTTTCTTAAAACTAGTCAAATAAGATTGACTTTTTATGTTTCTTTTTATTTCTAAGGGGCTTCTAATTTTAGAAGATGCTATAAAAAAGGCTCCTCCATCTCATCACCTCTCTCTGCCACTTCATCTTCTCGACACCTCATCATCTTTTCCGGCGAAAGTCGTCGCCGACCAATTTTCCGGCCGGCGACCTTTAAACATAAAAAAAAAAAAAAAATTTCTCTCTTCTCTCTCTCTCTAAATTTTTTTTCTCTCTCTCTAGAACTGTTCTAGAGAGAGAGAAGGTCTGTTCTCAAGACCCTATGCTTCACTATCCCCTTCACATCGGGTAAGCTCAAACCTCATCTCTCTCTCTCTCTACACTTTCATCTCTCTTAAAAAGTTTCTTCTCTTCCAGCTTCGCAGAACTAACAGAAGAAGATCCTTCACTTGCATACCGTCTTTTCTCAGAACCTACCGTCTTCTTACCACTCTTCGATGACGGTGCTTCACTTGCTCAGGTTAAAATCATATCTAAACCTAATCGATTGTCTAGGGTTTTATGTTCTCGTTGATCATCTCTTTTCTTTTTGCGATTTTCAGCGGATCGTTTTGGATGAGGAATTTGAGAATCCGAAAAATATATGTTTTAAGGAGTTTGTTCACATTCGAATCAATATCAGTGGTTCTCCTTTGGAATCTCCAGGTTTGATTAGGTCTTTCCAGATTGTTGATTTTGAGTTCATCTTGAGTTATAATCATTTTGATTAGGTCTTTCCAGATTGTTGATTTTGAGTTCATCTCGAGTTATAATCATTTTGATTAGGTTTCTTTTATATATATATATATTGATAGAGTCTTTCCCTAGCATTGAGCGTGTGAGAGTGAAACATAGGGGAATTCTTCTCACTCTTAAAGGTACTGTAATTAGGTCTGGATCTATTAAGATGATTGAAGGTGAAAGAGATTATGAATGCCGAAAATGTAAACACAGGTAAATTTTACTTCTTCATATGTTTTTTTTGTTCATTGAATATGAGGCGAGTATTTCATTTTGATTTTTTTTCTGTTATCTTTTTTATAATAATGTCATCAGTTGGATTGACAAATAGTGTGGAGAAGATGGCCGGCCGGAAAATTGGCCGGCCGGCGACTTTCGCCGGAAAAGATGATGAGGTGTCGAGAAGATGAAGTGGCAGAGAGAACAGATGAGATGGAGGAGAACTTTCAAAAAAAATGAATTATGTATTCCCCATAAAAATTTATTCCCCGGAGAATTTTCAAAAAAATCTGGATTCCCTCGAGAATTTATTCGCCGGAGAATTTTCTTTATTCCCCAAAGCCGCGGCCATAAAATTCTCCCTAAAAGGGGTAATAGCAAACCCAGTGGGGAGGGCGTGCCATCCCCAAAAATCATACCTGTAAATATCTATGGACAGAAATATCCTTAATAAAATACTAGAAAACGTAATTTTAGATTTCGTTTTGGCCCCCAATTGTCGACCAACTCACCGTTTTGGCCACCAATTATGTCCGGGTGTCTGATAGTTCGTTTTGCCCCAAGATCCACTTTTCGGGTAGTGCTGACATCATGAAGACATAAGCAATACTTTCCTATAACCGAAATACCCCTCTGACCAAATCTTTCTCTTTCCCACGCCGAATCCCTACCAATCACATCCATCCGGCTAATTAATATGCCCTATAAACCCAAGCGCCTCAACCTACTTTTTCCCTTCCCGAGACAGTTATTCATGAGATTTAAACCCCTTTTCAGATGTTATCCTTTCTCTTCTTCTTTTCTTTCATCAGTCATCTTCTCTTCTTTTGTTAACCACTGTAAATTTTATTGGAGAAATTTCTGCATGTAACTAGAGGGTTCCTTAAAATGTTGAAGATTGTCAAGATTGTCATTCATTATGCTGGCGAGTGGAAGGACAACGTAGACATGCTTAACGTGAGTCCATCTGATTACATTGGGGAAATATATTCATGATTCCAGACATCTAAGTTCCCCTCTCAAAGAAAGTTACATTGCTTCGTCTGATGGATATCATCGGTAAAAAATTAAGTCTAGAAGGAGGTGTTACCATCGAACTCTGGTCTCTTTTAGAGAGTGAGAATAGGATTGGTATATTCGAGATAAAACTGCTTCAGATTATGGATGATACAAGTCTGAACACCTTGTTTGAAGTTGAGATTCTGCAGGATTACCCAAATATTTGTCATATATATGTTTACAGACACTTTCCTGAAATACCTCCACCACCAAGAGAACCGAGGAGAAAATCAAAGGCTATGGTGAGGCGAAATCATCGGTGGACTGGTAAACCAGTGGAGTATCCTAAACAGGTTGCTGTGAAGAAATGGCTCTACAATAGAGATGGTCCAGTGATCGATCTTCTTGGCATGGATGAACCACCAGTGATCGTGTTGGATCCAAGTGATGTGGAGATGGAGTGTGAAAGAGATATATATTTGGTTAGAGATGATCAGAGGGATGCCCAAAATCAGACTGAAAATGATATGAAAGTGGATACTGAAAGAGAAACAAATATGGTTACAGAAGCTCAGATGGATGTCCAGAATGAGTCTCAAAATGTTGAAGAGGAGTGTACTAACGAGAAGCATATGTGGTTAGAGATGATGAGATGAATGTCCATGTGGAACATGGCACACAAACTGGGGGTCAAACTGGAAATAATTTTGACTGGGCATCACTTGATTCGGATGAGTTCATGATAGCTGATGCTGATCATTGGAGGGATACTCTGAGAAATAAGGTTGGAGTAAGTGATGCCTTACTAAGTTCTTTACAATCAGAGGTAACTGAAAGCAGCTCACAGGGTCGATCAGAAACGGTCCCTCCAACAAGTGTAGAAGAAAACGAATACCAGGACTTTGGTGATGATGTAAACCCTGAAGAAAGGTATCATTCGAATTGGGAAGAGTCAGATGAGGGAGGGGATTTATACTCTAGTGATGGTGAACATGCTGAACAAAATGATCATTATGATCCAAGATTTGAAGAGTCTGGATCATTTTATGCATATGAAGACTTGTACAATACAGATGAGGAAAGTGGCCAAAATGGAAATTAGGGCCAAATTGGAAATGACTTGTATCTGGTCCAGACTTGGCCAAAGATTGAGCAAGCTCGAGTAGCAATTAGAAACAATGCAATTGACAATGAATTTGCATATACTCAAGTAAAAAATGAGACAAGAATATTGAGGTTCAAATGCAAAGAAACTAGATGTGACTGGTTTGTGTACGTACCGCAGTTAAGTGATAAGCACACGTACAAGCTCACCCAAGCCAACTTTGAGCATACATGTACTGCAAATCAAGATGATACAAACTCAATGGTTAGTTCAAATTGGATTGCTCACAAACTGATGGATGTCTTTGCTCAAAATCAGGATCTAACTCTAGAGAACATCCAAGCATGGGCAAAAACTCACCATGGTGTGAATGTCAATTACAAAAAAGCTTGGGTTGGCAGAACTAAGATGGTAGAGCGAAGTAATGGAAATTTTGAGGAAGGGTACAGACTTGCACCTGAGTTGGCAAGACAAATAATTATATCAGACAAAGGAGACATAACTACAGTATCAAGACATGATACGACAGAATCCTTTACAAGTATGTGTTTTTATTTTCAAGCATCTATTGAAGGATTCGTGAAAGGTTGTCGACCAGCTTTGGGCCTTGATGGTAGTTTCTTGAAGGGAAAATATACAGGTGTTTGTTTATCTGTTCTGGGAGTAGATGCTACAAATAGAATTTTCCAATAGCAATTTACATATGTAGAAAGAATTCAAAGAGACATGATTGTCTTTTCTACAGGCAGTGGGTCCACAATTGCAACGACATGAGAAACCATTGACACATAATAACTTGGATAACAATTAAACAAATACATAATAGAACTTGGATAACAAAAGATGAATAAGATAAGGGGGGAGTTAAGCGATTTTTATTGGTGATGGAGCTCTTATTGTTGGTGATGGAGCTCTTATTGTTGGTGAAGAAGAAGTTAATGAGAGATGAAGAAGGTAAGGGAGGGAGTTATGATTGATTGATGAAGTTAGAGTAAATGTCTTGGGAAGGTAAAGAATATGGCATCAAATAGCCGATTGATTGTGATTGCTAGGGATTCGACGTGGGAAAGAGAAAGATTTGGTCAGAGGGGTATTTCGAGTATAGGAAAGTATTGCTTATGCCTTGATGATGTCAGTACTGCCTGAAAAGTGGATCTTGGGGCCAAAACGAACTTTCGGACACAATTAGGGGCCAAAACGGTGAGTTGGTCAACAACTGGAGGCCAAAACGGAATTAACCCTAATATCAGTTCAACAACTAAATTAGAGTTTCCACCACACAAGCCCTCTATCTCTCTCGGTTGTCTCTTTATATTTCTCGGTTGTCTTTTTATCTTCCTGGTTGTCTCTTTTCTTTGCAACCCCACCTGCAAAGTATGAATCCTTCATTTTAATTAGTTTGCCTATCTTAGTGACATTCTCTGTTATTCTTATCACTTATCATGCTCACTATTGATTCCAGATAACTGAAAAAGATGCTTTCTTTGGTAGATCTGGGACACACGGATGGGGCCTCTTCGCACGCAGGAACATTCAAAAAGGAAAAATGGTACTCTTCCAAACTATTTTGTAGCTCTCAAAGGACCTAAAAATCTCTTATCCTTTTCGCAATTTGCGATTTTTAGTTCTTAGTAAGTATATTTTGAGATACATAAAAAACAACACTTTCTCGTACTACAAAAGCATTTTGTTTTCAGACTATACTAATTTCCTATCCTCATTTGGATTAGGAAGGGGAAACTTAGGAATTAGGATAGTTTGATCTTCTTACAATGCCACTGCAGATCGAGGATGATCGCGTAAACGCAACGCATAATTCAGCATTAGAACTAAAAGAGCTGAGAAAATGATATTCAGGTTTAAGTCTATTATTTAGACTCTTAGTTAACAATGTGTAATCAGAAGAAATAATCTCTACCAATCTTGGATTTGAAAACCCTAAATAATGAAAAAAGTCAATTTTTGTTTTCAAAGTTCTATTAGCATCGTATGAAACAATTAAGGAAGCTTAAACATTAGCTCCGAAATTTGGGTTTGGGTAAAACCATAATTTCGGAATAGAGCGAAAATAGCTTTCTCCTTTGATTTCTTTCAAAGCTGGTGGAAATTAAACCAAGTTAAATTAGAATCAATTGCGTTTAGTTGAAGATAATTGTTGAAGATGAAACAAAAGAAGTATATGTTTTTATTATGCGCTAAATTAGAGAATTAAGTTATAGTACTATTGTAGTACTGGTTACTTATGTTATGAAATTTAGAAAATCAGAAGGCTTTTACATTTACTTAGAATTAATTTAGAAATATCTGAGACATTTATAAATACCCAAGTTTGTAATTGGTCTTAAACAACAAGTGAGAAACAAAGATAGAAGTAAAGACTCTTGTCCACTTTAACATAAAAAAATTAATATTTAAAATAAATTTAATATCAACTAAAGTTAAACTAAATTTATATTTAAAATTTTATAAATTTTAATTTAAAAATAGATTAAAATTTAACATAAATTTTATAAATTTAAATTTTATAAATTTAAATTTATAAAATTTAAATTTTTTAAAGTCAATTAAATTTTATTAACTTAATTTTTTTATTTTTAATAAAAATAAAACCTTACAATAGTAATCTAGGTTTTTTTACAAATAACTTGCTAATCTACTCTTGTGGAACCTCAAATCGGATCAATAAATCTATATTAAGTTGTATCCTTTTTACTAAATTAAAGTGAAAGATCAATAATCTATACAAATCATAAACTAGAAATATCCAAATCATAAGCAGGACGAAAAGAATTGACAAAAATCCAAATCTTAAACTAGAAATATCTAAATCATAAACTAGAAAGATCAATTAAGTTTTCCCAAGACAGTACAAAAAAGAGTTGTGAAAATGATATGAAGGTCTAAGAAATAATCTATACAAATCATAAACTAGTAATATCCAAATCATTAAAAACAGTAAAGGACGCTTAAACGTTAACTATGAATTTTTGGTTTCGTAAAATCATAATTTCAAAATAGAGCGATGACAAAAATCTTTTTAAATTTAAAATAGATTTAAAATAAAATGTAAGATTTAAAATAAATTTAAAATATATTAAAAAATTAAATAAATTAAAGTTTAACATAAATTTAAAATAAATTAATTTTTTTAATTTATAAATTAAACATTTTTATTTTTAATATAAATTAAACATTTTTATTTTTAATAAAAATTAAACATTTTTATTTTTAATAAAAATAAAACTCTGATATGGCGGGATCATGTTGTGGTAATTTACCCCATGAACTTTTAAGAAATATTACCGTAACATAATGTGTCTCTGATTGGATCTTTGAGAAATATTTGATGATAATGCGATTCTGAAATACGATTGGTGAATGAATGGGATTCTGAAATACGGTTGACGATTGAAAGTGATTATGAGTAAGATTTGATATTAGTATTTAAAATTTTAAAATAAATCTAAATTTTAATTTTTTTAATAAAAATAAAACTCTGCCGTGGTGGGAGCATGCTGTGGTAATATACCGGGAGATTTGCTGTTTGGACTCCCTTTTTTCAGTGTTGCACTTTGGATTCCCTTTTTCAAATAAAATGTTAAATATAACATTTCTAAAACATTTGAAAGGGGAAAATACTATCATACCCTCTACTTAAGTTAACCCTACCTAAATAGTTAACCACACTGAGCTAACCTTCTTCTGCTTCTTCTTCCCAACTTTGAAGTAGAGATCTGTTTTTTCTGCTCTTCATAGGGGTGTGCAAAAATAGACCGAACCAATCAAACCAAACCAATCCAAACCGGTCCAGTCGGTTTTCAAACCAAACCAAACAACGAGTGGTTTGGTACGGTTGTAGATTTCCAAAAACCAACTGGTTTGGTTCGGTAAGTGGATGCACTTTTTAGGAACCATTAAAACCAAACCGAACCAGTCAAGTTCAATTAATATATATAATAATATATTTACGTATTTTTTTTCTAAAATACATCTATCATATCTCTATAATTTCATACAAATAGATATATTTCATCAAGTTGCTCTAAATAAGAATAATTAGTGCCCATACAAAACAATAACACAACTACAATATATTGTTACTAGCTAGTTTTAGATTAAAACATTTCATGTATCATCAATGTTACTAGCTACAATATAATATTTCGGCGGGGGACCTGCACATGTCTTTCATGTTTCAAATGTCTTTTCGATGCATTATGTTAGTTTGATTGTTTCTCCAGGTTTTTCAGGAGTGTTGTCTTGATTTTATACGTCAATGTATGAAGAAAGTAACTCGATTCGCCGATTTTCATGGAGAACAAATTGCGTTTTATGGATGGTTTGGTATCCAGTAGTATCCAAACCGCTTATGATGGTTTGGTTAGTAACCGAACCAAACTCTGACCGGTTTGGTAACGGTTTGAAATATCACTAACCAAACCATGAGTGGTTTGGTAACGGATGACACCAAAATACCGGATACCGAACCAACGAACACCCCTAGCTCTTCATCTCTTGTGGAGTGGGAAAATACTACTATTTTAGAGCAGTTGAATCAATGGGTACAAAATGATTAATTTTGTATCTTCTCTTAGGTTTCTCCATTGTCGTTTTATCTTCAATCTTCTTAATCAACAACTCTAAATATCAAAACCATATTCACAAACACCTCCATTTCTTACTTAAATTTGATTCTTAATTTATTCCCAAGATGAATTTTGCATATCCATGTTGATTGGTTCAGTAGTAATGTTAAAGTTTGGCAAGTAAGAATTACTTTGGGTTTTGGTTTTAGGGAACCAAGGGTTTAACTGGAGAAGCATTTTTTCATCTGTTATTAGATTTGTGGTTCACGTTTATAAACTGTTGTGTTGTAGGTGGTGGAGGATTTTTGTTCTCATGTTGAGTTTGATTATTATTATTTTTTTTTTATCCAAAGGAAACATATCCATTCATAAGTGATAAAATCACGATTTACATGGACGACAATTGTTATTTCTCTCCTCTGAAAATTTCATGAGAGTTGCATACCTTTAAATGCACAAGTGCCTCATGAAGGGAAAGAAATTGGACTAGACACAGACACAAAGGATCCTAAAGATCTGAGAAAAGAACCCCCGAAGGATTGACAAAAGGATCCTAAAGATCCGACTAAAAGACCCTGAAGGCCGACTAAAGAAAATTACAATACTAAGACAATTAAAAAATAAAGAACCGTCGATGCTATCGCCGGAAAACCGCCACCGTCACCGAAAAACTGCCATCGTCGCCGGCAAACAGCAACTGTCGCTTGAAAACCGCTCCATCACCGGAGAATCGTCGCCGTCTCGTCACCACAGAAATAACGTCACCGCCACACCACCATCATGAAACACCACCCGATATCGCCGTAAAACCCAATCGCTCCACCACCACCATCCACCACCACAAAAACTACCCATAACCCTCTTCTCCACCACCATCCACCACTATCATGAATCACCACAACATAAAACCACATCCTTCTTCTCCACCACCACCCACTACCAGCAATTTAAAACGCCTCCACCATCACATCACCACGACCAGCACTATGTTCAAATCACTTTGTTCCACCACCACTCCATCTTTTGGTGCTATATTTATTCGAACCCTCCAAACCTAGATTTAGATCTACTTCTTTTACCTATCTGTTCCTGAGATCAAACAATCTTTAAATCCTTCTGTAAAGCCTGATTGTGCTTCTAGATGTAGTGAAGGATAAAAAATGTCTTCTACTTGAGTTGGATTTAGGGGTAGATTTTCCATCATTTCCATTTTCGAGAGAGAGATCTCTACTTCTTTGATTTAGGTTGCTAGCCTTAGTACAGAAACAAAGCAAATTTATTTATGATACATATAAAATAAAAGGATCCGGCGAAGGAAAAACCCTTCGTCGGAGAAACCACGACGAGATCTGATTTTCTAAAGGAACGGTTATGGGAGAGATGTAGAGAGAGAAAAAGCCTCTACAACTTTAGTTGTTGAGTTTGATTATTATAACTACACATCTCTCTCTTCTTTCTCTCTCTAAATTGGGTGAATTTGCTTAGGTAATTGCAGGTATGGATGTATGATCATGGGTGGCACATCTACATCATTGATTTCCTATAATTTACGAGTTCCCCTGTTAATAGGTTCTGGGTTTCTCATGAAAACCCCTAAATTGTATCGTGAACATCCCTATCAACAAAAGAATCCTAAATTATAAATTATGATCATTCATTACAATTTCAATGATGATGTTTTTTTTTTTTTGAAGTTCCTTATTTACAATAATGGTTAATTTATTATTAATAAGATCAATTAGGGTTATTATTTGTGAGGTGTGCTGTTAAATAGAGGAAGAAGATGAGTTAAATGGATGAGGAAGAAGATGAGTCCAAACTACTTGAGTTAAATAAATTAGGGAGTCCAAATAGCAATATTGATTATGTAAGGGTAGAGTGAGAATTTTTTTAAGTATAACTTTAGAGACGGAATATTCTCAGGTGATTCCGTTAAATGGGGGTTTAAAGTGCAACTCTGGAAAAAGGGGATCCAAACGGCAAGTCAATTATAGGAAAGGGGGTCCAAACAGCAAATCTCCCTAATATACCACATGAACTTGTAAGAAACTCTACTGTAGTATAATGTGACTCTGATGGGATCTTTGAGAAATATTTGATGAACGAATGTGATTCTAAAATACGGTTGATGAATGGAAGTGATTTTGAGTAAGATTTGATATTAGGATTTAAAAATTTATCTCTTGAGATCTTCGATAAACTTTCCAAATCAACCGTGTTGATTAATGTAGCTGATGATCTTGGGATTTTCGATAAACTTTCCAAATCAACCGTGTTGATAAATGTAGCTGGAATTTTTGGATAAAGATCGAAGAACAGATTTGGAAAGTTTATCGAAAATCCCAAGATCATCAGCTACATTAGTCAATGCTCATTTACAAATTAACTCAACCTTATCGAAGCACTCACATTGTCAAAAGGCCGGTGATTTGGAGAAACAAGAAAATTATCCAGGGTGCAAAGACTATAAAAAAAACTAGTCAACTTTAGTTGACCAATATATCTTCTAATTGTTATGGAGAATAAAATTGTGCTCACCATTTCTTCTCCATGCCGGCAAGGGTCACCGGTAAACTGCCGTTACCGACAACCTTAAATATTTTGTTCACATCTTTCTCTCTTATCCTCCATTTCTGATCACCAAATCCGACCACCACCACCCCGACCACCACCATCATCATTTCTCTCTCTTTCTCTCGCGAACTCTCACTGTCTCCCTCTCTATCTATCGTTCTTGATGTCTCAAACTACATCTTTCTCCCTCTCTCACTCTCACTGCCTCTCTTTCCCTCTCATTCTCTTTCGTTCTTTTACTCTTCTCACTGTTTCAGACTTCGTGGCCGACTGACGACGAAATGCTTCGTGTTGGTCAGCCACGAGAAGCTTCGTGGTCGGCCGACTACAAGATGTAGACTCTCCATTCATGGTCGGTTGACCACAAAACATTTCATAGCCATCCGACTTCGAAAAATTTAGTGGTCCGCCAGCTACGAGACCCTCGAGGAGGGTTTGGCGAAACCCTTCTCGAGGTCTGGCTCCGGCGAAGGAACACTTCACTTTGCCAGAACTGTGTATGAGAGAGAGAAAGAGAGAGAGAGGGAGGGATACTGTGAGTGAGAGATTGACTATATATATATGGGAGGTTCGTTGTTTGGACTTCCTTTTTCCAGTGTTGTAGTTTGGACTCCCTTTTTGAAAAAAAGAGTTAAATATAACATTTTCAAAAATCTTCAGACTATTTTACCCTTAGTCAATTTCTAAATGGTGTTATTATCCTAAAGTGTAATGGAAACACTAACTAACCCTTCCCACCTACTTTCAGCAAAATACGCGTCCCTCCCCCTCAAACATTAACACCTTTATTGTTCATCCGAGAGAGAGAAAGAAAATATCTAGAGAGAGATGATTACAGTATAGATAGCTATGCCTCTGTTAGTATTAGCCACCAAACAACCCTCCATGGGAACTGAATATTGAACACCGTTAACAATAAAGGACCAGCAACCCGAACACGAATTTGAATAAACCCGACAACTATTTCTCAACGCCGCCCTAAATTGATTCATAATCACACGCATCTAATGGTAATCCATCAAGAGATTACGATTCTTTGTAAAGCTTCACGACGAATTGAAGCAACTCTTTTACGTATCCAAGTTTAGATTCAGAGAATATGATGGGGTTTTCCCATTCACAACCGATTTGATGATCTCCATCAGTTTCATCACAATTATCGATTGAAGGATGATTAAGGATTGGATCAATAATCTGTTATTAATTCTATAAGTAGTGTTCATGAAACAAGTTAGCAATTCAAAAAACTTCTTATGAACACACAAGAATCTAGGGACTCATGTTTGTCACAAAATCAATATGGAAATATGAACATTAGATTAATGATTAACATGAAATAATTACATACCTTTCTCCATTGTAGAGATTAGAAACAAATTCTTACTAGAACCAATATAAGCTCCTTATAACCAATATAAGCTCTTTACTTCAATAAGCTTAACTCCTTAATTCTCTACTTACTAGAAGATGAACTTGTATACTCTTTTCTCTTCTATTCTTCAAGCACTAGTGATGGAGATACTAGCTTGAATTAATGAGCAAGAGCATAGCTTTCCATCTCATTCTCCATCTCTATTTATACAATTCTCTAATCCATCATAGAGTTTGTACAAGTTACTACATGGGTGTCATGTGTCCCCTTATGTGTCAAGCAACAAGTCCATTAGGTGTCATTAGATGTCATGATACAAGACAAGTGTCCCCTATGTGTCAAGCCACAAGACCATTAGGTGTCAAGACACAAGACAAGTGTCCCTTATGTATCAAACAACTAGACCATTAAGTGTCAAGACACAAGACAAGACAACACACCTCATTAGTCTATACACCTCATGCTTATAGATGGGCCTTGTTGTCAACACATAGTTAGTGTCCATAGATTCAATACATGAATGAGTTTTATGAGCCCAACAAACCTTTAGCCCAATAAGTTTATACATGGTCTTATTGTATGGGACATACTAATGGGCCTTGTTCATGAAAATTGGCGAATGGGCCTTGCATGAACATAGCCCATGTTTACATTCTCCCACTTGGTACATACAATTGAAAACAAAATTTTAGGTTTTCAAAGATCATTTAAAACTTTTAGTAAATGTATTGGTTAAGGCTTAGGCTCAAAACATATATGGGCGCATTTAAAAATAACTCCATTCATATCTAGTGAACACAATCTCATTAACAGGTAGGCTACTAGTGCGAGTCATAGCGGTTATATGTCTTAAAGCGACATATTTCCTTCCATGTACCACGACATTAGCAACTTCCTAACATTACCATTCATTGGAGATTAGATACAAAACCAAGTACATAAGTGGTTTTGTTTCAATTCAGCTATGTCTGATTAAGACTATTCCTGTCTAATCAAGACTATTCTTGTCACTTTCACTCATTTCAATTATGCACATATGAGTAAACAAGAATTTGGAAACATAACATTCATGAGATCTCAATTAGTATTTGTAAAAACTTACATACATATCAATCCACTACGATACAAGGATTACTAAGACCCATCGTTGCAACATGTTCCTTAAAGGTCTTAGATACCAAAGCCTTAGTTAGTGGATCAGCTACCATACACATGGTACTAATATGTTCTACAATTACTGTATGTTTCCGAACCTCCTCTTTTACAATAAGATATTTGAGCTCAAGGTGTTTGCTTCCTCGTGAGTTCGAATACTTATCATTTTTAGAGAAGTATACTGCGGCAGTATTATCACAATAAATTCTCAGCGGCTTGGCAATAGAGTCGACAAGTCCAAGTCCTGAGATAAAATTCCGCAGCCATAAAGCATGAATTGTGGCTTCATAACATGCCACAAACTCAGCCTCCATTGTGCAAGATGCATAAATACTTTGCTTAATGCTTCTCCATGATATCGTTCCTCCAGCTAATAGGAACACATATCCAGAAGTGGATTTTCTACTATCAGTACATCCAGCAAAGTCGGAGTCTGAGTAACCTATTACTTCCAGATTATCTTTTCTTCTGTAAGTAAGCTTATAGTCTTTTGTTCCTTGTAAGTACCGCATCACCTTCTTTGCTGCTTTCCAGTGAGTCATCCCTGGGTTACTTTGGTAACGACCAAGCATTCCTACTGCGAAGCTAATGTCTGGACGGGTACAAACTTGCGCATACATAAGACTTCCTACTGCAGAAGCATAAGGAATACTTTCCATTCCTTTTCTTTCCAAGTCATTCTTAGGACATTGCATGAGACTTAACTTATCTCCTTTCTGTATTGGTGTATCAGTCGGTGCACAATCCTTCATGCCAAATCTCTCTAAAACTTTTTCGATATAGCTCTTCTGAGACAAACCAAGTAGACCTTGTTTTCGATCTCGAAAAATTTCGATCCCGATCACAAATTTTGCCTCATTCATATCTTTCATTTCAAAGTTCTTAGAGAGAAATTTCTTGGTTTCATACAGTAGACCAAGATCATTAGTGGCTAGGAGTATGTCATCCACATATAAAATCAAAAATATGAACTTACTCCCACTGACCTTCTGATATATACATTGATCAACAATGTTTTCTTTAAATCCGAAGGTCACAATGGTATCATTAAACTTAAGGAACCATTGTCTGGAGGCTTGCTTAAGTCCATATATTGACTTATTCAATTTACACACCATATGTTCCATACTCATTTCTGAGTAACCTTCTGGTTGCTCCATGTAGACCTCTTCCTCTAAACTCCCATTTAGAAAAGCTGTTTTCACATCCATTTGGTGAAGCTCTAGATCATAATGAGCCACCAAAGCCATAATGATTCTAAATGAGTCTTTTCTTGATACAGGCGAAAATGTATCATGATAATCAATGCCTTCTTTCTGAGTGAAACCTTTTGCAACAAGTCTGGCTTTATATCGTTCAACTTTGCCTTTAGAGTCGAGTTTGGTCTTGAAGACCCATTTACACCCGATTTTCTTACACCCTTCAGGCAATTGAACCAGATCCCAGACTTTGTTCTGTTTCATAGATTTCAACTCTTCATTCATTGCATCAATCCATTTAGAAGAATTATTGCTATTTACTGCTTGTGAAAATGAAACTGGATCTTCCTTACTTGTCCCAATGTCATATTCAGATTCCTGAAGATATACTAAATAATCAGAAGAGATCGCAGACTTCCTTATTCTCTGAGATCTGCGTAACTCTACTGGATCATGAGATTGTGGGTCCATCAATTGTTGTTCACTATCAACAGTTGGATAGTTTTCATGAGGAACAACAATATTTTCAATAGGTAAGGGTATGGGAACAGTTACCCTTACTTCTTTAATAACCACATTTCGTGGTTCAGTACTCCCACTATTCTTATGATTCTCAAGGAATCTTGCATTGCCAGTTTCAACAATTCTAGTGGTATGGTTAGGACAATAAAATCTATACCCTTTGGATTTATCAGGGTATCCAATAAAGAACCCACTGATAGTTCTTGAGTCCAATTTCTTTTCTTGTGGGTTATAGATTCTAGCTTCTGCTGCGCAACCCCAAACACGAAAGTGCCTTAAACTGGGTTTCCTACCAGTCCATAACTCAAAAGGAGTTTTAGGAACTGACTTACTAGGAACTCGGTTTAAGACATATGCAGCAATTTTAAGAGCTTCACCCCATAACATAATGGGTAAAGTAGAGTTGCTCATCATGCTCCTAACCATATCCATTAGAGTTCTATTACGCCTTTCAGCAACACCGTTCTGCTGAGGCGTTCCTGGCATTGTATACTGTGCACAAATGCCAAGCTTTTCTAGGAGTTTAGCAAACGGACCAGGATGTTGTCCCGATTCGTCATACCTTCCATAATATTCACCACCTCTGTCTGACCTGAATATTTTCACCTTTTTATCTAATTGTCTTTCAACCTCAGTGATAAAAATCTCTACAACAGTTACTGCCTGAGATTTATCATGTAACAAATAGACATACCCATAACGTGAAAAATCATCTATAAATGTGATGAAATATTTCTCTCCACCAATACATGCAGTGGAGAGAGGTCCACAAATATCAGTATGGATGATCTCAAGAAGTTCTCTGCTCCTTGTGGCTCCTTTCTTGGTGTGTGTTGTTGTCTTTCCTTTTATACAATCGACACACATCCCGAAATCAGTGAAGTCTAGGTTTGACAAAATCCCATCCTTCACTAATCTCATCATTCTTTCTTTGGAGACATGCCCCAATCTTTTATGCCACAAGTTGCTAGAGTTCTCATTTATTTTATGCTCAATTCCAAAACTTACATTAGGATGCAGGCTTAAAATAGATTCAGCAAACTGATTATCAAGACTGATTTTATAAAGTTTATCATATAAAACGCCAGAACCTATAACACATTTACTTTTATACAAGTCAAAACGTTGATCTCCTAAAGACAGTTTATAACCCAAAAGATCTAGTTGAAACATAGAAACTAGATTACGAGATACGGTTGGAACAAAAAGAGTATTATACAAATCCAAAAAACAACCAGTATCAAGTTTTAAACGATAGGTTCCAACAGATAAAACTTCAGATGAAATCTGGTTTGCCATAAAAATGAAACGTTCAGTCTGACTTGGGTTTCGGCTTGAAACAAAGCCCTGCATCGTTTTAGAAACATGAACATTAGCGCCCGTGTCGAGCCACCAAGTATTAGAAGGAATTTCAACAAGATTTGATTCGAAACATACAAGAGCTAACTGCTCACCTTTCTTTTCGAACCAAGCCTTACGCTTTGGACAATCTGCCTGAAAGTGTCCAATCTTTCTACAAAAATGGCATCTGAATTCCTTCTTCTTAATATGAACCTGGGGAGCTAAAGCAGGTTCATGGTTCTTTGGTGCGACAACTTTCTTACCTTTCTTGGGCTTCCAATTCTTTCTTTTCACTTCTTGAGTAACAAGATTAGTAGAGAAACTTTCTTGTTGTCTTAACCTTGTCTCCTCTTGAACTAACATACTAGATAGTTCATTCACATTCCATTGTTCCTTAAGTGAATTGTAATTCATCTGGAATGGTCCATACTGAGGAGGCAAGGAATTCATAATAAAACGAACAAGAAAAGGCTCCTCAACATTCATACCAAGTCCATTAAGTCTCGCCGCAATGTTAGTCATTTCAATTAAGTGCTCTTGCATACCTCTCACACCGTCATACTTTATGGTAGTGAGTTGAGCCATTAGCGTGCCAGCTAGAGACTTATCGGCTGCACGAAATCTCTCCTCAACTGCATTAATGAAGTCTTTAGCATTATCAGTTTGAGGAAGGGATGACTTTATATTGCTTGCAATAGTCATTCGCATAAACATCATGCTTAGTCTGTTTGATTTTTCCCAAGCGTCAAACAAATTTTTCTCATCAGTGCTACTTGATACATTTAGAATAGCAGGTCTATCAGACATAAGGGCTCGATCCATATCAAGAACACCTAAAGTGAACTTGACATGTTCGCTCCATTCTGAAAAATTTGAGCCAGTAAGCAAGGGAACAGACGCAGCTTGCGAATGTAGGGATATCGGCGCAGATACTGCAAACATTTAGACAATATACTATAAGCAAGTTAACTATATCAAAATTTATCCTTTGGGTCTAAATTAAGATATATACAATACCATTCATCATTTAAATATCATACATAAATGAGCCCATTAGTGTATCGTCTAACCACAAAAGGGTTCATCACCTTTGGGCAATAGAACCAAGTTGATTAGATGGTACAAAGCATTAACAATAATATTCAATCAACTTATAATTCTTCTTTGGAAAAATTACACGTTATCGAAATCGTTTAATGCAAATTATCCGACATAAGTTTGAACATTAATTAACCTTCTTAGATATGTAAGATTAGTTCAAAAGTCACTTTGGCAACCTTTTTACTAATTATACATATCATGGTTAAACTTTTATTCTTATGTCAAATTTTCATTTAAAACTTTTATAAAAGACAATTTTCATATACTTCAATTATTTGACTATAACCAAACTTTAATTAGTCAACATAATGAACTTTAATATTGTCTCCTTACAAGTTCTAAAATTAACCTTTGCTAGTTTTTATCGAAAATTCATAAGGCGATAAAACACATAAAGAAAGGTTCTCTTAAATCAAACCAAAATTCATTAGTGGTTTTTAATAACCTTTAACTCAATTAAAAGAACTTTTATGAAACTACATGAGTTCCTTAATACAAAAGATTTTAAGTTTCAAAATCAACTCATATAGCTTCTAAAAATATATTTCCAATATGGCAACTAAACATAGATTAAAATTCGATAATTTGCCAAAACGATTTTGAACAAACATGAAGTCCACACCCATAGCTCTGATACCACATGTTATTAATTCTATAAGTAGTGTTCATGAGACAAGTTAGCAATTCAAAAAACTTCTTATGAACACACAAGAATCTAGGGACTCATGTTTGTCACAAAATCAATATGGAAATATGAACATTAGATTAATGATTAACGTGAAATAATTACATACCTTTCTCCATTGTAGAGATTAGAAACAAATTCTTACTAGAACCAATATAAGCTCCTTATAACCAATATAAGCTCTTTACTTCAATAAGCTTAACTCCTTAATTCTCTACTTACGAGAAGATGAACTTGTATACTCTTTTCTCTTCTATTCTTCAAGCACTAGTGATGGAGATACTAGCTTGAATTAATGAGCAAGAGCATAGCTTTCCATCTCATTCTCCATCTCTATTTATACAATTCTCTAATCCATCATAGAGTTTGTACAAGTTACTACATGGGTGTCATGTGTCCCCTTATGTGTCAAGCAACAAGTCCATTAGGTGTCATTAGGTGTCATGATACAAGACAAGTGTCCCCTATGTGTCAAGCCACAAGACCATTAGGTGTCAAGACACAAGACAAGTGTCCCTTATGTATCAAACAACTAGACCATTAAGTGTCAAGACACAAGACAAGACAACACACCTCATTAGTCTATACACCTCATGCTTATAGATGGGCCTTGTTGTCAACACATAGTTAGTGTCCATAGATTCAATACATGAATGAGTTTTATGAGCCCAACAAACCTTTAGCCCAATAAGTTTATACATGGTCTTATTGTATGGGACATACTAATGGGCCTTGTTCATGAAAATTGGCGAATGGGCCTTGCATGAACATAGCCCATGTTTACATAATCATCTTTTTAGGTTGTGAACATGGATCACCACCACTAACACAAAAACATGAGGAGATCTGCTTCAATGATCAAAGTTTCAGTTTTGTTAGGTTTAATTTGATTATCATCAATGATTCAATAACCCATGGTTTGGTTCTCTTGAAGATCGGGTGACGAATGACTGAAAAAAAAATCAATGGCGAAAGAGTAGGTAAAATGGGCGATGCAACTTACGAATTAATCTCAGTGAAGTTGTGGGTTCTGTTGTACCAAATTTAGAGAGAGAAAGCAACCATGAATGACAATTGTTGGATTAAAAACTAGGGGTCCCAAGTGGAATATTAATAATCTAAGGGTAAAGTGGGAATAATTTTAAGTATAACTTTACAGACGGAATATTCCCGAATATTCCGTCAAAAGGGTGTCCAAACTGCAACACTAAAAAAAGGGAGTCGAAACAGCAAGTCAATTATAGGAAAGGGGGTCCAAACAACAAATCTCCTTCTGTATATAGATATATATAGATTGTGTGGGAGAAAGAGATAAACAGTAAGGGAGAGGTGTGCAGAGGTGGTGGCCGGAGTTGAAGAAGAAGAAATATTTTATTTTTTCTTGAATTTTTTTTCCCGATAATCTTTTAAATTTCACATCTTCCCTTTAAATCCCGGATAATATTCTTATTTCTCCAAATCAACAGCCTATCAAAAATAAAATATTTCCTCTCTAAATCCTACGCGTTCACATACTCCAATCGAGATTCAAAATATTGATCAAGGATAAGCTCATTTGGAATATTATATTAGATTACCGTTTTAAAGAAACAAAAAGAATTTATGGGGTACACAATTTTAGGTAAAAAATTTTGAGCGCATTTTTTTGTTTCTCTTTTGTTTTTCTCAAATCCTTCACCATTTTCTTGACGTCGCAAAGAGTTATTGTCAAATTGCCATTGTCGACAATCTTTAATATTTTCTTTTCAGATATCTCTCTCTTATCTCTTCGTCTTCCCCCGACCACCCCGCTTTCTAGTTTGATTTTTTAAAAGAAATTTATTAGATACTGAAAAATTATAAATCCCATACTACACTCTCTGACACGGGAGAAACCCAAAAGATTTGACGGACTTAAATGGGTTTGGTCCCTGTATGGGCGAATGATATAAGCCCGATTCCCCGAACTGGACCTACTCCCACCCCTACAAATGGACCGCCTTATATTACCATGCCACGCCTTAAACCTAAAGAAGTGTTCTACCGGTTTGATTTTTTCCACTTATCTCTTACTCCATAAGAAATATTTCTGTTGAGATTTATTCGGAACTATTCCTCTCTCTCTTTTGGAAACCTTTTTTTCTTTTTTGGGAAACCTATTCCTCTCTCTCTTATAATAACTTAAACCATAATTTTCTCATTCTTCTAGGGTTTCTGT
>BEHA01001159.1:0-13267 GCA_002897215.1 Eschscholzia californica subsp. californica | reverse complement strand
TAAAGTAACTTCCTAATCCTATACTAACTAGGACTACTATTATGGCCGAATAGGATGTGGGCACGCGTGGACGTGGGCCCACATGTTATGCGCCTGCATCAGCACCCTGTTCCCCAGAAGGTTCGTCCCAAACCTTTTCAATGAAGAAAACTTTTTGATGCACCCGCATATGATGAACTTCGCCATACCTATCCTTAATTCCCACTTTTCACGAAATTTGCTGACAATTAGTAGAAGACAAATGTGGACCAAATCACCAACGAAAAACTGAAACCCATGATGCGAAGAATTGTGCAAAATCGATAGTAGTGAAAGAACGTCCAATAAGTTTCTACATCTTCCATCATCTTGAAGTTAGACGAAGAAGATTGCAATGACTGTATTCTTCTGTGTGAAAAAGTTGACCTTGATGGAGTTTTCGAAAGAAATTTCTGTTGCGACCTTGTCCAGATCAACAATTTCAACTCTATTCAATAAATCCTCCATGAATCCCTGAACCGGTTTTAGCTTCATTAAATTCTTACCTGACATGTAAGAGCTCATGCTACTTTCTCTTAATGCTTGAGCTTTCATTATCCTCTCCATGTTAGTCGGAATTGTCGATCCAAACTCACATATTACTAAACAACATGGAGAATCAACAATCTTGTCTGAAACAACCTCTTTCTCCACTATATTACCTAATATATCTTCCCGACTATCTTTCAATCTTGTTACATAATCACTACTACTATATATTATGAACTTCATTATTGTTGCTCCTATCTTCTTCTCATATTCCAATGAATTCACAAACTCCCTTAGTTTCTGTTGCTGTTGGATCTGAATTTGATAATTCGGGTAAGACGCATCTCTAGTCGGATCAATGGGAGTTCCTGCAACTCTGTTATCTCGAGATGAAACTTGGTGAACCACTTGTTCTTGATAATGAACATGTTTTGGAGGCAAATTAGCCATGGAAGACAAAGTAGGCCCAAAAGAAGAACTAGTACTCATCATAGGTGAAGCAGGAACATCTTGATTATTGCTCATAACCTGTTTGTTAATATTCCCCAAAGAAGCACTTTGAGTTTCAACATCAGTTGATGACCGATTAACATTAACAATCGTATCTAAACCGAGTAAACAATTAACAGCAGCAGAATCAGCAGAAAGCCCATTAGGTAAACCATCAACACCATGTAAAGCATCAACAAACCAAGATTCAGATTTTGAATCATAAAGAAGAGAACCCATTGAAGAAGCAGTTCCAGGTTTCGATAAAAATAGAAATAATCGAAGACGAGAGGGTTTTACTGAAGAAGAAGAAGTACGAACATATTCGTGAATCATATTTTCAAGGTCTTCATCGGTAGAAAAGAGACTCAAAATCTTCATTGGGTAATTTATATTTGAGAGTAAAAGAGCGACCATTAAGAAGACTACGAGAAAGTTTTAGAGAGAGAGCGGAGAGAGAAGAGTGACGATCTACCACAACTATACGAGTATCACCTCCAATATAGCAGAGAGCTTTATCATGAGGACGAGGAATTATGTGACCTCCATAGCTGCACATAAGTCGAAGTTTAATAGTGCTAGGAACTTGTGGTATAGGGTCATCCCATGAATCGGTGTTCCGGGAACGAGGAGATGAAGCAACTGTGTCTGGGTAACCGTGGTTATTAGTGGTTGTTGCAGAAAACACTGGTAGTGGGGAAATTGGTAAGATAGGTTCTTTTAGTTGTTGTAGATGGGTGTAAGAGTATGAAAGGGTAGGTTGGGACAAGAGATTAGGGGGGGGGGGGGGGGGGATAAAATTGCAAGTTGTGGATTGAGGAGTTGTTGGTGTTTGATAGGTTTTGTGTTGTGAGTAGGAAGAGATAGTGGGGTCTGGGTATTGGGTCTAGGTGAATGGGTTGGGTACGAGTGGAGGTTTGGAAAGAGGGTTCGGTTATAGCCGAATTAGGGTGTTGTTGGTCGACCGAATAATGAAGGGTTCGTGGGTTTGTTGATGGTTCGACGTTAATACGTGTGGTTGTCAAATAGGTAGATGTGTTGTGCAATGGTTGCCGGAAAGCGGGTTGGCTTGGGGTAGTGTAGGGATGTGTTAGGTTCGAGTAAGTAATGGGAGGTGGCAGGGGTGTTGTATATGTGTGGTGGAATTTTTGGTTGGAGAAGGGTTCCTGTAGAGAATGAGGAGAAAGATGATGTGGAGCTGCTTGTAGTTGTTGTTCCTCATTGTACACTTGTGGGTGGTTATAAGAGTTGAACTGGGAGAAGGTGAGTTGGGTGTTGTCTATAGTGGGGGTTGGAATATTAGGTGTGGGGAAACCAGAGGTGCCTACAGAATCCAGGGTATAACATTCATGGCTAGGGTTTTTATATGGGTGGTATAGTGGACTAGGGTGTGGGGAAGATTCAGGGTTTTGGCTTGGTGTAAAATAATAAGTGGAATACGGTGGTGGTGGTGTTGTCGGCAAGGGATTTCCAAAAGACTTGTTATGATTTGGTTGTTCAATGGAATAATAGGAAGATGGAGGGGAAGGAAAAAAATATGACTTACTTGGTTCGTCTCCGGGTTCCCAATCATACGAATATGTCGAATTCTTCTTTTTATGATTTTCTTCAATTTGAATTTTGTTTTCATTGTTATGTTTTGAATAGCCCCATTCGTCTCCGGGTTCCCAATCATACGAACATGTCGAATGTTTCTTTTGGTTATGATGATTTTTTTCAATTGGAATTTTGTCTTCATAGTTATGTTTTGAATATTCTCATTCGTATCCAAAATCATCCATATTCGACTCATCGAAATTTTCTGCCTCATAGTAAGAGAAGTTATCTTCTTGTCGATCATTGAAATAAATTTCTTGGTAAGATAAATCATCTTTCTCGAAATTTGATCTTTCTTCAAAAAAACTTTCATCACTATAAGACGAAGAATCCATTGATATAAAAACTAAACTTCACGAAAAAAAATTCAGAATTTTGATGGCTCTGAATACCACTTGATGTAGACGCAGCGGAAATATAAAAACGATAAATAAAGTAAAGGAAGAACTGTAAAATAACTGAATAAACTTAGTAAACTATAAACTTTGATTTGGTTTTCTCTTCAATCTGAATAATAAAATAGACTAGACCTCCTTTTATAGGATAACAAACTTTCCTAGATAGACTCAAACTAAGATTCCTAAAATAATAAAATACTCAAAACATAGAAACTTCAAAATAAAGAAATATCAAATTAAAGTAACTTTCTAATCCTATACTAACTAGGACTACTATTATGGCCGAATAGGATGTGGGCACGCGTGGACGTGGGCCCACATGTTATGCGCCTGCATCACGTTATCTCCTCCGATTTAAGCTCCTTTTTTATCTTTTCCCATGAGCTTTTCTTGAGGTGGATTCTTTAAGCTTTTATCAAGGACAAAAGAAAAAAAGAAAAGTTAATTGTAGTCCCGTTTTGGCTCTTCGATGAAAATAAGTTAAAACTATCATTGTTTTCCTACTTTACCCTCCTTCGAGTTTCTTTTCTCCTTGTATCTTTCTCATTCTTTCTTCTTCCCTTTCTTCTCTCATCTATTGAAGACCCTTCATTAATGGAGGTCCTCGCAATAAAGCTCTATCTGCGTTTGAACTTCGAAAACCAATCTATGTACATTCAACATGAGCATTTACAAGTGGTCATGGCATACGAAGCGAAGAATTAAACCAAGAAAAGTTGCTTTACCAAGTGAAAGGCATATATTAAATTTTTGTTCCAAATATACATCATCTTATCTTATATACATACATATAATATATGTATATATATTAAGGTATGATTGTTCTCTTGTATAAATTGTCATCACCCTCAGCGGATGAATAATGTGAAACCATAGGTTGTCTAAGTGTTTTATGATGATCAACTTCAACAGGAGGAGCCATTACAACTTTAGGATTCCAAAACCAAGGTTGGAGATGAACAGATGCTAACGGTGAACTGTTAGCACCAGTACTAGAATTAGAAGAGAGTAATGAAGGATGAAGTAACACAGAACCCCAATCTCTCAACCCAAGTTTTGTTTCTCTCGATCTTCTTCTAATCAATAACCCACCCATGTCTTCTTTCTTCATCTCTGTAACACTTCGAAGTATCGCCATAGACACGAGTAACACCATAACTGCATCTTCTTCTGGTGTTACTTCTATTAGTAATAGTTTCCAGTTTATTAAGGCTGTTGCTTTTCCACTTGGGTTTTCTTCTGTATACCGAACTAAAGTCACGAAATCTTCGTCTTCATCTTCCTTCTTTTCATCTTCTTTCTTCTTTGGTGCTACTACTAATTGGTATTGCATTTGTCTTCCTTTCAATAACCTTACCTGCTAGGATATATCAGTTATTTATAGTTAAGAGCATTTCTATTTGTCCCGCATTAGTACAAAATAAGAGGTGGGAGGACAAGTTGGCTAAGCACCATCTATAGAACTACAAAATTAGAAGGAGAGCTGATACTTGTCTGGACCGACCAAAGGCCTAGAGCTGATGTGGTCGCCCCCGATTGGTTGGCCATCCTATCTTTTTGTCTAACATGCCCAGCCAATCTGGGCAGGCCAGATCAGCTATCGGCCTTTGGCCACCCAAATGTTTGGCCCATTTATCACTTTTGAACTAGAAATAGTGATTTATCTATGAAAGTATATCTATATCAACCAGAAAGGTATGTACTTATTGTTATTGACAAGGCTTGGCGTGGCCAAACGGGATTTGACTGTGGCATTATGTGGGTCGTGGCAAGGCCCCTTCGGATGCAATTGCCCGTATAGCACCGAACCTTGCCTTATCTTTAAAGGGCCATCCATGTGCCCCCACTGCACATTGTGAAACACTACGTAGTGCCAATGCCACTACTTCGTGAAACGGTAATGCCTACAAAACTGTCCTTTTGTGGCTCAAAGTTACTGTTTCAAGCCTAGGCCGCCTCTGACAAGATGAAATTGGAGTTCTTTTGATTAATGAAGGTAATTTACCGAGTCGTGTGAGGTTTGATTAGTGTGGAGGTTGAAAGTAAAACCAGATGATGACGAGTTACGTTGTATTGTGAGTTCATCTCCATTAGAGAGACTCCACAAAGCTTTATTATCTCCTAAACCTTCTTCTAGTTTTGGTGTTGCAGTTCCTACTACCTTGTCTGCAACAACAAAGACCCAATACTTCAAGTTGATTGTTAAGCTCTTTTAATGGAAGTAAAGAAGTAGGAGAAAGAGACTAGTTAGATTAGTTAATAAACTAGAGATAGAACATACCAGGAGCTTTACCAATGGAGCCACCAGCTACATAAGTCCATGAACCTTCTCTCACCTCTATAATCCTATCCTCCATTTTCACTCCCACTGGTTTTTCCCCTCCCCTCCTCCAAATCCCACTGCCCACTCTGCCTCACCATAGACATATAGATATTTCATATTTTCATTAGACATCTTTGAGATCTTTCTACAAAGATGATAAACTGTATTTGTTAAGTATGTGGACATCCAACTCGGTACTAATTGAAAATGAACTGAGAAACTTAGACGAGATTTTCTTGGTTATGAGGCTATCCTTTGTCGACGTGGGACAACTCCTCACAGTATTATGACTGTTCTAAGGTTATGGTACACTTCAATTGACAAAATAGTATCGCTATGTATTGTTGGCATTGGGTAAACTGTTACGATCTACCGTTCTTGTAGGTTGAGGATATAAGAAATTACATACCTGATCCGCACAATGAAACACTCCCGTCCGGCATGGTCTAGTACCGTCCTAGACAACCACCTTCCATCCTGAGGACGATAATGATTCATCTTCAAAATTATATCTGATATCATCGCACCAGAATCGTCTGTGACCCGATCAGGTACACATTTTAAGAGGTAAGGTGCTTGAGTTGGTGGTGTTATTGAAACCACCACTCTCAATTGTGTTTCCATCTCTCTTTCAAGTGTGAGAGACTGTGCTCTAAGTAAGTCATTCCATGGGAATACAATTGTACTTCTCGAGCTACTATTTTTACAACAAAACCTCCTACTCCCACCACCACGACGATGTCGAAGCTCAAGTAACACACCTCTAGTGCCGAATTCACAGTAGAGATGCGACATTCTTTGCCAAGTATCAGATGGCACTGAGTTATTGGGTTTATCGATTTTGAGTTCTCTGTGACATCGAGAGGTTCGAAGCCGAAGATATGATTCTCGGGTTTCTTTAACGTTTCGTTCAGCTCTTACTGAGATGCATACCTGATGGAGCCATATTCAGATATTTACTAGCATGAAATCGAAGAGGAGGAAAAGAATCAAGAAAGAAAAAAATGAAACAAATGAAAAAAAAAAAAAAGAATATAGAAAACGACGCCTGAGAGATTCGAACTCTCGCGGGGAAACCCCATGTACTTAGCAGGCACACGCCTTAACCACTCGGCCAAAGCGTCGTTGTTGTTTCATCTTTCTCATTTACTTTTATAAATATAGTCATAGGCAAACAGCCCTCAGTCGAAACTATATGATAATGTTGAAAAATGGGGTAGTTATGCTCACATATATTTTATATCAGCCAAATTCACTTTATAAGGTACAAAATTTACATAATATAGTAAAATTATTTGCAAAAAATTAGGTACATAATGAAACTTGGAACATAAACTATTCTTTTGTAGAACTATAACATAAAATTATAAGAGTAATATATTGATGCATACGTGTATATAGTGCTTTTACTTTAGAATAATAGACCACACACTATCATGACCCACTCACCTTACATTTTTGTTGGGAAATTTGGTCAAATAGATAAGCCAATTGACAACTAACAAAACAAGGTTACTGGTCCAATAGAACCAATGTGACCCCACATGCCCCTACTGCAATAAGACCAATTGCATTCAAAAGATCTTCCCAATTGGTAGTGATATCACACACATTCACCTAATAGTGCATATAATTTCTTGAGTGATGTTACTTTATGGTGTGTCATTATATACTCCTATAGTGGAATATAACAAGATGGTTAAGGATTAAGGAATAAAGCAATTGCATTACCAAATAGTAAATCCTAACATCGAAATCATTTGTACCATAATATCGAACATCTAAAGTTGTTTGGCCAACTAAACAAATATTAGAGGTATAGGATGGTAGGGTGCACGACGAGGGGGCAGCTACGATGTGAACTCGTTTATGCAAAGTCCGAAGGAGGGAGAAGGTCCCAAACCAGCCACAACAAACTGCAACGCCTAGCTAGCTAGACTCCCACCTAACTGCAACGACAAGGCGACACTCGCCTTGTGGTAGCCGACTAGCTGAGAAAGTACTCTCGATACCCTAGCTAGCTAGACCCCACACCCTTAGATCTCTATTTTGTGAGACAAAGATTCATTGATTCAATAACTTTTATATGGAAAAAAAAAGTGAAGCACAATACTAACCTCAAGTAAGAATCTAGGCTCCAATGACTTGTATTTTGTATTAACATCATAATCCCAAACTTCCCAATAAATTGGTGATTTGATTGAAGAAGAAGAAGAAGATAAAGACTTTACAATAATCTCATCAAGAGTTGCCCCTGCTTTTTCATAACATTCATCAAACCCTCTCTCCCATAATTTCTTTGTTACTTTTATATCTTCATCATCAATAGAAGATTCCCAAATCCCCACCACTTTCCCAAAATCCCCTTCTATTTCTTTCACTTCCCCTGCATAAACCACTGGATAACTCTGTATCCAAATCCACAAAATTCAAACCCCAAATCATCAAATAAATTCTTTAGAAAATGATGAACACAACAAGAACAAGAACAAGAACAAGAAAGGGATTTTACCTTGTGAGTTAACCAAATCAATTGAATATCTAAAGTGGGTACTAATTTGGAATACCCATCTCTAAATTTCTGCAACAAATATAGAAATCTCTGATATCTTTTTCTTGCAGAGATTAAGTAAACAATTTCAGACATATAAGGTTTAGAGAACTTTGAATACAAAGATTTATGCTTTAGAACCTCATTCATGAGGGTTTTATTTGAAGTGGATTCCAAAACTTCATCTGAATTTGGTTCTAGATCAAAAGGTTCAGATGGGTATTTAGAAACCCAAATATCTCTACATCTATTTAGAGCATATTCTTCATTTTCATCATCAAATATTGCTGGTTTCTCGATTAATTTCGAGAATCTTGACTCACAGTATAATCTATAACTTGCCTGCAAAAATGGGTATTCATTAGAATTTTGTTTTCAATTGAAACTAGAGAGAGAAAGTTAGAGAGAGAAATAGTTCCTTACTGGATTGAGGGTATGACAGAACCAAACCCATTGAACATCTAAAGGAGGAAGAACCATGGGAGTCATTGATCTAAGATAAAGATCAGATACCAATGGCATCCAAAGTTCATCATATCTACAATTAAGTCAGTCAACTGATAAAAATTTACTCCAAACAAAAAAAAAACAGAAAATTTTGAATGGAAAATTTTACCTTTTAATGGCAAGAAGAAGACTAGGATGATGATGAAACCATTGACATTCAGAAACCCTTTTTAGAAAACATATATTTCTTCTAGCTGATGTAACAAGATCAAAACTTAATCTGAAAATTGATTCATGATCTTCTTCTGTTCTTGATGATAATGATGAATCTGATTTCTCACTAAAATCATTTTTTCTCATTTTTTTTTTTTTTAATTATTTGGTGTTTTAATTCTGGGGAAGATTTATAGTAAAACTGATAAAGATTGAAGTCTAGAATTGAAAAAAAAGATTATAAAGTAGAAATGTTGAGAAACCCTAGAGAGAGAAAGTATGAAGAAATCATTGTCTTACTTTTATGTATCTGATTTGGAGTTTTTGATTTTTGTAATGGGATTGAGTGGGAAGAGAGAAGAAGAACCCATGTTTACTTGAGTCTGGGAGTTTAATTGGCCACGCGCGAGTGAGATTCTTAACATCAAAAAGGGTGAGCAGAGCTGGCCACGTGGGAATCTTTTAGGCGGGGTCACAGCAAATTTGATGGGTTTGTTTCATGGGAGGCCATTAAAAGTGGTCTGGATTTGAAGAATCATTTTCATGGGTCCTACGTCTATACATACATGCCTCATTATTTAAGGTGTCTATGGAGGGCCTGCCCTTGGCTCAAAGCTCTACACTCTCTTGGCACTAAGGGCAACTCCAATGTGGGGCTCGAGCTCTCAATTTTGGGAGTCCCGAGGCTTTTCTCGATTCTAACGTCGGGCTTCTAATCGGGGCTCCCAAATCAAAATAATATACGTGTGCGAAGTACGTGTGCGAAATTTTGATTTTAAATTTCGACTATAAATTATTATATTTCGACTATGAATTAAAATGTAATATTATTCGAGAGAACTAATTTCAAATATATAAACACAAAAAAAGATTAAAAAAAATAAAAAAATTAGAGAAAAATACTCAAAAAAGAAGTATTTAAAATAATAACAAGATTAAAAAAAACAAACCAATTTAAAAAAAAAAATAAAGTAGGGTGGATCCCCATTTTAGGGAATCCACCCCAAATGCGACCGTTGGGAACACCCCAACGGTCACATTAGGGGGCTCCCAACCCCACCCGGAGCCCAGCCCGGGGCTCCCGGGTTGGAGTTATGAGGCTGGGGCTCCCAAATTCAAATTGGGAGCCCCAGCCCGCCCCACATTGGAGTCGCCCTAACCATGGGCTTCGTACGATGTCTGACCCGTGTTGTTCAAATACAAAACGGGTTAGGTCCAGTTTCAGTGTCCTCAAATGACCTAATCAGTGGGGCGCGAAGAGAGAGAGGCCCAAGAGTAATATGAAGGTACGCACCACATAATTTAAACTTATATTTTTTTGTTATATTTTATTGACACGAGCTTCAAGAGTCATTATATCAAATACGACATGGATACATCATGAATAAGTACAAGAATGAATAGTTTGATAATTACTAGCATCAAAGACATCTTGACCCAGAAAGACCTTTTAAAGATCATTATCATCCAGAGACCCACATTTCTACCATGAGCATATCGTGTCCATGGAAGAGATTGAATATTGAAACCCTAGCTTCGATTGAAACTTTTGCCGAAGTGTCAATTGTTTCAACCGATCACATTGAAGCTTCAATTTAAGCTCTGGTCGAAGCTTCAGTTGCAAGTTTTAGTTGAGTGTAGGGGGACCTAGACCTTCAGTAACCAAAGCGACTATTTTAGACCCCCACTTCTTTAAGGGTCTCATGAATTTGGATTTTACATGACACTTTCGAAATAATAATTATATTCAAAAGATATTTAAATAGAGAAGGTACAACTTTAGATAGAAAAAGTAAAAAATGAAAAGAAAATGATGCAACTTTTTGACATCAAAAATATTTTTAGGAGAAAAAAAACTTTGATAGATCATATTTGACTTTGATGCAACCTTGTTTTGAGTCTAAACCTCAACTTGTTAATTTCTACTCCCTAATCTTCATTTTAACCATTTCTTCCTAAGTCTGATTGGCTATAAAGTTTTCACACTGAAAAAATAGTTTCGATCTCCCAAAAGTTAATTATGTCCCAGAAATAATAATGAATGCTCAGTTTGACCACGGGATTTATAACGTGGGAGGCCAAATTAAAATATCGAACAAATTTGCGGGCCAAAATTTTTTGTTGCTCACATATTGATAAACTGAAATTAACCCAAAAATATTATTAAAAATTGAAAGATTGTCGAAATATTGTTGGAAAATAAGTGTTATAAAGCATTCGATTTTACATACTATCTTATTTTTGTTGTATAACAGTTATTACCACTCAAATGATAAATAGTTTTTGAACTATGTTAATATCAAAAAGAACATTTATATAAGTAGTTATTGGCAGTGAAAAGATAAGAAAAATGATCTAGCAAGGGAAGTTCTTGACAAATTTAGGTGGATCGGATTGATTTGTCAACTTCCTCTTGATTTGTGTCATAAATAAAAAGGAAATTTTGAATAAGGACAAAGATTTCTTTGTAGTGAAGTTTCAAGATGGTGGTTAGACATGGAATGCTGACAGATGCACCTCTTCAACTTCCTGGCCTCCTTGTTACCCAATATATACCTTTATCTATATTATTATTTTTTTAATATAGACTATGATTTAAGTTAGCATTACATGACATTGATACATCATTAAGATGTGAAGCAAGATAACCGTCTGAGTTAAACTAGAAATGAAAGAGGCATAAAACCCAACAACATACTAAGGAAGCGTAAATCCCGATAATTTATTATTTATACTTTTAATAACCCTATTTGTAATTGCACTTCGAAGTTTCTCTTCTTTTTACATACAATGAAATATTGTATAGCTTTGAGCCAAAAGATCTTATTAAAATTATAAGAACAATAATAATAATTTTTATTTAACAAAAAGAAATTTCTTATCGATGGTAATAAATGAAAAATAAAATAATTTGTGTTGTCTATCTACGTGTAAATGCAATAAAATCAATTAGGTTTTGTTTAAGACATTTGAGTGAGATGTAGAAGATACAGAAGGTATATCATGTCTACCAAACTCTTTGTTTGAGTACAATTTGTATTCTTTGATTTTCCTTTAACAGGCATAATTGGGCAGGGTGGTTATTGAAGATATGATTTAATAAGGAGAATTCTTCATTTCTATTTTATATTTTATTTTTTAGGGAGGTATGCTTATATTAAGTATTATTTCGTGGTGGTGTAATATAAACTTCTTCTATCAATTTTTATTGTTCTTATTCTTCTTTTAAGTGGATTAGGTTTTCACCTTGCTTGTATCTTTTTCGCTAACAATATGAGAATACCATATGTACCCTTACATATAATTTTCAACAAAAATATAGATAATCGTAATTATCCCCAAAAATTGACTAATTTATTTTTATAAATAAGATGATAAATGTCTAATTGACACACACTTTAATGTTTACAATATATATGTACACTTTTTTTACTTAGAATTTAATTCAGAAACTAATGTGATGTATTATTGGACCAAACCCCATTATTCCAAGTGAAAACCACCAAACATGGTGTCATGCTTTCCACAAAAAAAAAAAATAGTGCCATAATTGAATTTATGATGTCTTTTGAGAATTAACCACGTGGATTGCTATAACTTATCAATCATTTGTGATTTGAGAGTGTCTTATCTATACCAAACTTAGGTGTGCTTTGGGGGGTTTGAATGGATGTTGAATGGTCGAATTAAATTGTTCAAGTGAGACTCAACTTTGATACGTAAACGTCACACTCTATGGGAAGTAATCTTAAGGGTTATTTTTCAAATGGCCCCCAACTTTGTGACCAGCTTCCTACCTAGCCTCCTATTTTAGCAAGTATTCTCGTATAACTCTCTTTTTCCGTTATTTTTAACTGTCCGTTACTCTCTCTCTTCCATCTCATTTTCTCCCTCTGTCAAGTCACCTATCACGCCACATCATCATCTTCTCCGGCAGGGTCGCCGCCCGACCAAATTTCTGGCCGGCGACCTTCAAATATAAAAAAAAACTTTATTTTATTTTCTCTCTCTCTAGAAAAAAAAATTATGTGGCGTGATAGGTGACTTGGCAGAGAGAGTAACGGACAGTTAAAGATAACGGAAAAAGGGGGCCATACGGGAATATTTGCTAAAGTAGGGGGCCAGGCAGGAAGCTGGTCACAAAGTTGGGGTCATTTGGGAAATAACCCTAATCTTAATTAGACAAACTAGAATTAGTACATCTTACGAGGGTGATAAAATTTAGTTAATTCCTATTTGGCCCCCTACTTTGTGACCAGCTTCCTTTATAACCCCTTATTTTCTGTAAATTCATAATACAACTTCCTTTTTTTTATGTAAATGTCCTAACTACCTTTCATATAAATACTTTTTCTAAATAAAATTAAAAACACAAACATAAATTCCACCTCACTTTCCTCTCCATCACTTATCTCTCTCTTCACTTCATCTCACTCTCCAACTCACCTCTCTCTCCAACTCACCACTCTCTTCTCCGACGAAGGTCGTCGGCCGGTGACCTTAAAAAAAAAAAAATTATGTCATCTCTCTCTCCCATCTCTTCTCCGACAAAGGTCGCCGTCCAGAAAATTTCCGATCGGCGACCTTCAAACTAAAAAAAAAATAAATTTATCTCATCTCTCTCTAACCACTCCGGCGAAGGTGATTCCCTTCGCCGGAGATGACATAAATTTTTTTTTTTTTTGAAGGTCACCGCCCGAAAATTTTCCAGTAGGCGACCTTCATCGGAGAAGAGAGTGGTGA
>BEHA01001156.1:352864-363234 GCA_002897215.1 Eschscholzia californica subsp. californica | reverse complement strand
TAGACTTTCATGCGATCTCCCCGGGATTACAAAATCACCTACTATTATTTACGAAGATAATGCGGCTTGCATTGCTCAAATTAAGGAAGGATATATTAAAGGTGACAGAACAAAACACATTTCACCTAAACAGGGCCGGTCCTAACTTTTTGGTGGCCCGAAGCGAGAACCGAAAAATGTGGCCCCTATTCTATACGCAAATCATAATTATATGAGAAAAAAAATTACATGTACATATATACTTTCATTATATTTATATTCAAAAAAAGATATTGATAATTACATTCATTGAAATTTCGTTATTCTTACATTTTTAGATGCAAAATCACTAATAATTATCAAGTAATCGAGATTTTCAGTCATTTGTCTCTCAATTGACAAGATAGCTAACCCATTTAATCTTTCTTGTAACATAGTAGATCGGTTATAAGATTTGATCAACTTCAATTTTGAGAAACTTCTTTCGGCAGATGCAACGGTGACGGGAGCCATCTTCCGCACTTTCATCGTTTATGTCTCTATTGTGTCTAATAAATCTATCGAGAGCACCGACTCGGGATTGAACTAGTTCTTCATCTCTTCTCTTCTTTTTTTCTTTTCAGACCCCCGCATGCGTGCTTTCGAACTTTGTTAGGAGGCACAACGGAATCTCCAACTATCTCTAAAAATCAATAAAAAAAAAATTTAATCACATGATAATTGCAAGCATAATAAGAACAATAGTCAATATGTGAATCGGTTAGAAAAGCTAGCTAGATTTTGGTAAAAAACTTGTAATATTAATAATTTAGAAATCTAAGAGACTAAAACTAAGAGATACCACAAAATCTAGAAATTTAATAATCCTAATGATGAAGAAATTTATAATAATAATAAAATCAATAATAGACTAATAGTTTTATAGATTAGTTAGATGATTAGAGAAAGAGAAATAGTCAAACAACCTTATTATATAATATTATAATGATAAAAATCATTAATAAGTTAGTTACTTAGTTATTTAGTAAGAGAGAGAGAGTAAAGATTACCTTGACATCTTGGTGATTTTGTCCAAACCCCAAATTAGTTGGTGGAATGGTGTTATGGTGGTTGCCTTAATGCCTTGTTGTCTTGTTGAAATTAAAAATTTGAACAATGAAGTGCCAAAGTGGGAATGTAGGATTCTTGGAAACTCGTGGTGGAGTGGAGTTACTGTTGATTGTTGAGACTTAAAGTGGACGGTGGTGGGTTGTGGTAATTTAGGGGTTGTGATTAATTTGGGAAGTAATGGAAAGGGAGGGAAAAAGATTTTGGGGATGGGCAGCCTAGGTAAGGTTTATGTTTTAAAAAATTTGGGCTTGAGTTGTGTTTTAAAATGTGGCCCATTAGTTGTTTTAAGAATTTTGAGGGCCCTCAAATTCTATCTAACATGTTATAAGATCTGGGGATGCTTTTAAATTTTTTTATTGAAATGTGGCCCCTATTGTGTGGTGGCCCAAAGCGAGGCTTTGCCTGCTTTGGGCCTAGGGCCGGCCCTGCTCATCTGAAAACTTCATGAGAGTTACATACCTTTAAATGCAAAGTGCCTTATGAAGAGAAAGAAATGGGACTAGACACCGACTCGATAAAATGACCCTATCATAAAGATCACGGATGAAAGGACCCTAAAGGTCAACAAAATACAAATAATAAAGAAAATACTAATTTACATTCCTCTCAACTGTCATTGTTTTAGTAGATTAATCATCCTTGGTAAAGCCGCATATCATAATACCACCAACATCAAAATTCTTCTGAGAAGATCAATTAATCAATAATAACAAAATCGACAACATCAGAATCAATTACTGATCCTTGAAAATCACATAATCCTTGATAATCTGAATTAATTCTGTTTGGAATTTCTGAACCATTCATCGTCATCAAACTACTAAAACTTTCATATTCTAGAAATAAGCCATCTTCAAAATTACCCTTTCATCAACAAGATCATAATTCGCTTTTTGTTTCGATTTCTTTGATTTTCGACAACCACCACCTATCGGAACATTACGAAGAACTCCACCTTTTGTCCAATAACGTAGTTTAGTGATTGATTTGAAATGATGGTCTGAATAATAATCTTTCCTTTATTTCTATTTTTTTTGTTTCTTTCATGGTTCCGGCGAAGGGAACATTCCCTTCGCCAGAACTTAGAGAGAGAGAGATAGAGTCGTTCATCGCCTGCCATTTCCGGTTGGCGACTTTAAAGTGCATTTGGTAACTTGTTTTTTAGTTTGCCACCACACCCCTACACATCCACCATCACAATCTTTATTTTCACAAGCCACCATCACAACCATCATCAACCTTAGGGTTTTTGTCAGTGATCAAATTTGTATGTCTTCTATGATTGATTAGAGCTAATTGAGTTAGAGATCAGCTCATATAAGAAAACAAATTTGAGAGTTGATTAAGAAGATGACAGTGGTGGTGGTGACAATAGCCGAAGATCGCCATGATTCTAAGACAAGCTCATTCTGGTTCATGTGTTATGAAAAGAGGCGACTCCATTTTTGGATGTATAAGTTGTTGATACTTCGATCCGTGTTTTTGAAATGAGATGACTCCATTTTATGATGTATAAGTTGTTGACACCTCTTTTCACAAAATCATTGTCTGGGTAGTGCCGATAATGATGGACTTGGAGATGATGAAGATTATAAGATTCATTATCAAAAAGATTAGTTCAAGCAATTTGTGAAGATTAAGATTGCGGCGATGGTTGCATAGGTCGGATAAGACGAAGACGATGACGATGCTGGTGGCAGTCGACGAAGTGAATAGTTGTATGTGGTTGATGAAGTTGATCAATGGAAGAAATGAGAAGAAGGTATTTGAGATGGAAACTAAATGTACACAAGGGTATTTTGTTCTGATTCACATGTGTGATTCCCACGACTGACATTTACTTCGAAGTTAACGTTTTTAGCTCACGTTGGGGTATAAATCAAAAGTTTTTAAAAATGGGGGTGTAGTCCTAATATCAATATAAAAGTGGGGGTCAATGTCAAAATCACACATGAAGGCCTTTTTGTCCGGATTCACATTTGTGATTCACACAACTGACATTTAACTAGAAGTTAACGTTTTTCGTCCACGTGGGAGTGTAAATCAAAAGTTTTTAAAAAATAAGGGTGTATTCCTAATATCGATATAAAAAATAGGGATCAATGACAAAATCTCCCAAATAAAAACATAAAAAGCGGGTACTGTTTGGACGAAACAAAAATATTTTGTTTCCACCCAAAACTTTCTTCCCCGAGAAATATTCTTATTTCCCCAAAACATCGACCTAAATAAATTGTCGAAGAACCCTTTAGTTTATGACTAGTAGACTTTTTTGCCCTCTACCTGGTTAAGAGTTATTACGTAGATTGTTTGGTACATTTCTTTCTCCTCATTTTTGTGCTGCTGATTTATTATATTTTCGTATTTTTCTCTCTCTCATTCCTCCGGCCTCTCACTTTCTCTTAAGCTCTATTAGTGGCGTCAAATGGGTCAAGGGGCCCATGCCCAATCTAATTTTTCTTGGCCTAGACTCGACCCGATACGTTGACGAGCTAGGTCGACCCGTGGGTTTGCCCGAGCTGGGCCAATCATTTGCCCGAGCTGGGCCAATCAAGACCCATTTAATAAAAGTTTGTTGAGTCTGATGACATTTTTTGTACATATATATGAAATGTTATGCAAAACAAATAACGATGTAGTGTCCAAATATTGTGTATCTCTCTAAAGTCTAACAATGATTTGTTTTACAATTTAAATTATTTGACTATTAAATTATTTGAAAACCATACTTAACCACTTTAAATACCATTTTGACAATGGTTGACATTTTAAAAATATAATATGGATATATTTGACCATCTAAAACATTATGTTACCAATAGTGGACTGTGACCCTAAATTATTTGTGACATATAGAAGAATAGTTTGAGTTTTTAGAAGAGAAAAATTTTATTTGGCATGTGAAACATGCCCGAACTCGAGCCTGGACCAAGTCATGATATTTTTTGTGAGGAAGAAAAAGAGATGGATCAAAGAACAATACTTCTATAAAAAAGACGATGAGAAAATGACTAACAAACAAAACTAGAAGAAAAAAAATACAAAATGTTTGAAGTGATAGATAGGTTAGTTTAGGAGTTAAAATATCTATTGACTAAAAAACGGCCAATGAAAAACTAAAGAAAGTTGAATTGGGATGAGGCGGAAATGCTGGATAAGCCAGTAATTTCAACCCACTTAGTGAACAAGTACAACTAGATCACAGTTGAAAAAAGAAAATTTAAATTTAAATAAAATCCAAGCCCTTTATTTTGTAATTCACGTACGATTAAAGGGTTGAAATTGCTAAATTACGTAATGTTTGTCCTTTAAGTGGGTTTAAATTGCTGAATTATGTAGCGTTTGTCCATTAACTGGATTGAAATTGTTGGATTATTTAGCATTTGCAATCATTAAGTAGGTTGAAATGGTTGAATTATCGAGGTGCAATTGTGAGATAGTTGTACAGTTGTAGAATAGGTGGCATGGGTAATTGGTGGCTAATGGCTATTATTAATATGGATTGTCGGCTGAGATGGTGGTGGTTTTGTGGTTTGATCTTGGTGGTTTCCTCGTAGTGGTGGCGGCGATTTTCCAGTGATGGCGGCAGTGGTTCTTTTGTTTGGAGCTTATTTACGTTCTAGTGCAATAAATTTTTTGACCTTTAGGGTTTTTTCATTCTCGACCTTGATGATCTTCTCATTTGTCGACCTTTAGAGTATTTTCATTGTTGTTGTCTTGTTATTCATTTCCCTTCATGAGACATTTTACATTCGAAAGTTCTGTCTAGTACTTTACTTACGTAACTCTCATGTAGTTCTCGGAGGAATTAAAATTCTCAAACCATGTAATGTTGTGGATGATTTCTACTTATGAATGTAATTCTGGTTTTACTAAAAAAAAGGATTGTGGGCTTCAAGGGTGATAGTCTTTCACAACCGTCGAGATTGATCTCTCCACTTCTATTTTTTTAGAATGCGAGTACGATCTACGCTAGTCGTTATAAGGCATTGATACATCATGAAGATGTGATGAGCACGATAACTACCTAATTTAAACTATAATGAAAGAGGCCTAAAGCCCTAAAACATGAAAGAGGCCTAAAACCCAACGAATTTATTATATTATTTATTTTATATATTGCCTAAATTACATGAGATAAATCTTGATGGCAAACTATTCCCATATTATTCCTATTAAATAAGAGATTAAGAGTGTTAGCATTTATTGTAATTCAATCTAGTGAATTTTATTGGACAAAAGTAGTGCATTCATTATCTTTCCTAATAAATGCACTTGATATTTATAAAATTAAGGAGGGGTATGTTTGTCAAAATATTGAATATTATAGGTTTTATATAGTATGGGACTTTCATTTTGAGACAATCCAAAAAGGAATAATGGACTTTCATTTTGAGACAGAGGGAGTATTTTGTTTATCACATAAAGAATCATTTCTTGTTTCGCCCTTTGAAAACTCATTCCCTACTTGGCCCCCTGAATCTAGTTATGTTTACCTCTAGGAAGAAGCAATTCCTGTTTGACCCCCTAATGAATCACCTCTCCTTTTGCCCCCTAAATATTGTTCTGATAGCATCCGCGGAAAATCACTTCCTGTTTGGGCTGCTGAATAATCACTTGCAGTCTGATTCCCTGGAGATCGGGATAATAATATGTAGATACATTGCAAGCTTCAACGAAGCTTCTCTATTTCATGAGCTTCAAATCTAGTTTGGATTTCCCTAAACATAATCTAAGGTTTGTGGAAATCTCCAACCCTAGTGTAGAGAGAAAGAGAGAGATTGAAGAGAGGAGAGAAAGAGATGAGTGGTGAGGTTGCTGGTGTTGTCGGTGGCAATGACGACGGTGACAGTGATGGTGGTGGTGGGAGGAGAAGTTTTAAAAGTCGCCGAAGAAAGTGGCCAACCAACGACTTTGAGCCGACAACGTTTAAACGAAGAAGATAGTGGGCAAAAAAGGTACTACAAAAAGAATAACATGTGCTAACTAAACTACACTCTAATTCTATACACAGTGAACAACTACGTTTTTGTTTTAAGTACCTAATTAAGGAATAATTCACCAATACTTAATAAGAAAAGAATAAGTAATCCAATAATAAATCATTAAAGTAGGTAATCATATCAATGTTTTCTTAACAACAAAGGTCCTATTCAACAAGAGAATCATATTTTTTTTGTATTTCTAATTTTATACTCTTACAATTTATATTTTCACTGGATATATCCGAAACATGATATTATGAAGAAAATCCTCACGGTTCTCATAATGTGAATTATTTTACAGAGACTTGCCATGGCAAAAAATAACGAGGAACAAACACACTTGAAGTGATTTCAACAAAAACACACTTGGAGTTGTCCGGCCGTACAATGAAATGATGCATTCGGGAAGAATGAATGGCTTCCGAAAAAGAGTCCATTGACTCTTTCCCAATTGATTATGAAATGGATGTTTTCCAAACCTAAAGGTCAATTTAATAAAAGAAAAAGTTGAAAACCTGCGTGGTTGTCCTAGTGGTTGATAGTGCTGACATAAACTTCAAAATCACGTAGGTCCAAGATTCGATTTCCAAAGAAGGTGGAATCCATATTTATTGAACTTAAATATTAAATGTTTAAATAATAAATTTGTTCAGTTTTAGACTCTTTAGTATGTTGTTAGACTTTAGGCTCGTTTAGAATGTTCACGCTGACTTGTGAATATATTCCAATTCCTTGAACACCTAATTAATACTTCGAAGTAAAACTAAGGAGTATATAAAGAACAAGATTCTAAAGTACTAATAAAAGAACTAGAAATGTAAAATCACATTAGAAATGGAGTAGCATTTTCATAACGATGAGGCGGAAATGCTAGATAACCCATGGACTATTACAACTATGTTTATTTTCTTTTATTTATCTGCCTCATCACTCACTCTCTCTCTCTCTCCCCCTCTCCCACTCCTCCACCAAAAATATCTTTCTATGTGTCACAAATTTGAGTTGGCCTCCAAAGATCCATCCTCATTTTCGAAAAAGTTGTTTGGACAGACGAGACTTTTTCTTCATTGGAACAATGCACAGAGACAAAAAGATGATGAAGATAAACAAATATAATAATTTATTTAGGGTTAATTCCGTTTTGGCCCCCGATTTGTGACCAACTAGCCGTTTTAGCCCCAAATTGTGTCCGGCAGTTCGTTTTGGCCCCAAAAAATTTCTAAATGGCCCCAAATTTTTTCAACCTCCCAATTTTACCCCATGGCATTTCTGTAATTATCTTTTTTTCTTTGTCCACCTCATCTAACAATCACCACATCACTCTGTTCACCTCACCCTTCTTCTCCGGTACCAAAAAAAAAAAAAATTCTTCATCTCCTTCTTTCTCTCTCTTCTTCATCTTCTTCATTTCTCTCTCTTCTTCATATCTTTCTTTCTCTCTCTTCTTCATCTCCTTCTTTCTCTCTCTTCTTCTTCTTTATCTCTTCTTCCTCTTTCTTTACCTCTCTCTCTCTCTCAATATAACTCCGGCGAAGGGGCGGAGCCCCTTTGCCGGAGAACCAGACTCGGTCTGGTTTGAAACCAGACCGAGATCTGGTTGCAACAACCAGATCCCGGTCTGGTTTGAAACCAGATCGGGATCTGGTTTTTCTAAAACCAGATCCCGATCTGATTTCAAACCAGACCTTGAAGGTCTGGTTCTCCGGCGAATGGGCTCCGCCCCTTCGCCGGAGTTATATTGAGAGAGAGAGAGAGGTAAAGAAAGAGGAAGAAGAGATAAAAAAGAGAGAGAAAGAAGGAGATGAAGAAGAGAGAGAAATGAGGAAGATGAAGAAATTTTTTTTTTTTTTTTTTTTTTTGGTAAAGGTGGCCGGCCGGAATTTTTTATTCCGGCCGGCAACTTTTCGCCGGAGAAGAAGGGTGAGGTGGACAGAGTGATGTGGTGATTGTTAGATGAGGTGGACAAAGAAAAAGAAAAAAAAAAAATTACAGAAATGCCATGGGGGTAGAATTGGGAGGTTGAAAAAATTTGGGGCCATTTAGGAATTTTTTGGGGCCAAAACGAACTGCCGGACACAATTCGGGGCTAAAACGGCCAGTTGGTCACAAATCGGGGGCCAAAACGGAATTAACCCATTTATTTACAATGCTACATGGACAATTTCGAGAAGATACCAAATTGTTATAGAGAGGATAAATCTAAGGCACAAAAAAGGAGCCCAAATACCAAATCCAGCCCAATAGGGAATAATATCTCAAAAAAAACACAAAAAGTGATGTTACCTATCTATCCCCTCAAAACAAATACATACCACTCATGTCCCTCACCCATTTCCCGCCCAATCTAACCCAAAAGCCTGCCAATGCGTCAGCACCCACATGCCTTACCCTCTATCTCTCTCTCCCTCTCTCTTTCTTTCTTTCTTTCTTTCTTTCTTTTTTTTTTCTCTCTCTCTCTCTCTCTCTCTCTCTCTCTCTATTTCTCTCTATTATGATTTGATTAAACATTCTTCTCAACTCAAAATGCTCTCTCTCTCCAAATTGATTAAACACTAAAACCCTAAAAAACGCTCTCTCTTGAAACCAAACGATTTTGGGCGTCTCTATCTCTCTCTCTTTCTCGCTCAAACGAAACGATTTCCGGCGTTTACCCTCTCAACCGAAGCGTTTCCGGCTACTCTCTCTCTATATTAAAACTTCAAAAGCAACTTCAAAACCTATGGTTCTACTCTCTCTGCTTATACGGTTGTTCTCTCTCTGCTTCGAGAATCATCAAACCCTAAACCTAATTTCTGTTCGCCAGCGTTTAACACACAGGTGAGACTCTGTTCTTCGTCAAAATCTTCTTCCTCTCTCTGTTCTTGGTCAAGTTTTAGGGTTTTTGGTGGTGAAATGATGAGTTTGTTTTAACATTTTGGGTTATTTTTAAAAAATTAGGGTTTCGTTTCACACATTTAGTACTTTGATCTTGATTTTTGGGGTTTAACTTGCTCTTAAGTTGTTGTTCTTCGTGATTGTTGTCGACATTTTGATTTGTGATAAAACATTTATGGATATTGTTTTTAATTTCGGAAGCATGCATCTTCACAGAAGGTAATTTTGGGGTTTATGGTTCTTTATCAAGATTTTAGGTTAGGTTTGCTGATGAAATTATGGGTTTGTTGTAACATTTTGTGTTATTTTCAAAAAATTAGGGTTTCGTTTCACACATTTAGTACTTTGATCTTGATTTTTGGGGTTTAACTTGCTCTTAAGTTGTTCTTCTTCGTGATTGTTGTCGACATTTTGGTTTGTGATAAACCATTTATGAAATTTGTTTTTGATTTCGGAAGCATGCATCTTCATAGAAGGTAATTTTGGGGTTTATGGTTCTTCATCAAGTTTTTAGGTTAGGTTTGCTGATGAAATTATGGGTTTGTTGTAACATTTTGTGTTATTTTCAAAAAATTAGGGTTTCGTTTCAAACATTTAGTACTTTGATATTGATTTTTGAGGTTTAACTTGGTCTTAAGTTGTTATTCTTCGTGATTGTTGTCGACATTTTGGTTTGTGATAAAACATTTATCGATTTTGTTTTTGATTTCGGAAGCATGCATCTTCACAGACGGTAATTTTGGGGTTTATGGTTCTTCATCAAGTTTTTAGGTTAGGTTTGTTGATGAAATTATGGGTTTGTTGTAACATTTTGTGTTGTGATAAAAAAATTAGGTTTCTGTGGAGACATTTAGTACTTTGTTTTCGATTTTTTGGTGTTTGTCTTTGTAGATGAAATGAATGGTTTGTTTTAAAATTCTGGGTTGTGTTAAAGAAATTAGGGTTATGTTGAGACATTTTGGGTTCTGTTCTTGGTAAATATTGGAAAGATTTTGTTTTTCTTAAAAGAATATGGTTGAGTGTTGATGCATTTTGTGGTTTTTTACCCTTTGAAACTTGATATGATGTAAAATTTTGGGTTGAGTAGCGTTCGAACATTTCGATGAATGCTTTAACACACAGGTACGACTATGTTCTTCCTCAAAATCTTCTTCCTATCTCTGATCATGGTCAAGTTTTAGGGTTTTTGGTGGTGTAATTATGAGTTTGTTTTGACATTTTGGGTTGTTTTCAAAAAAATTAGGATTTCGTTTCAGACCTTTAGTACTTTGATTCTGATTTTTGGGGTTTAGCTTGCTCTTAAGTTGTTGTTCTTCGTGATTGTTGAAAACATTTTGGTTTGTGATAAAACATTTATGAATTTTGTTTTTGATTTCGGAATCATGCATCTTCACAGAAGGTAATTTTGGGGTTTATGGTTCT
>BEHA01001156.1:317096-338625 GCA_002897215.1 Eschscholzia californica subsp. californica | reverse complement strand
CAACTTGTCTTCGTGGGATCGACCCGTACTTGCTAGGTCTACACTACATAGACCCGTGCACTTGCGGATTTTATTATAAAATACGGATTTATTTTAGCCTATTATTTAGGTTAGTTTAAATACGCATCATTACACAACAACGGAGTATGTCCGTTTCAAAATCAAAAGTTCTCTCATTAGCGAAGAAGTGTAGGTATTTTAAATTGAATTCTGCTTTGCAATTTAACAAATGTTTGGACACTGCTTAAAATGCTTAGAAAACGTTAGACTGGTCTGAACATCTTTAATACAAAATTCTGGTGAACATTTTTCAAAATGTTCACACATCCTTTAAAATGTTAATACAAATTATAAAGTGTTTTTAACAAAACGAGAACCAGTTGCTACTGTTAACATAACTGTACGGAATAGTGTTAACACATCCCGTAAAATGTTTAGACAAACTGTAAAGTGTTGCTTATAAAACGAGAAGTGGTTGCTAATATTAACAAATTTGTACGGAACAACAATGAAAACACCATGAAAACACCATGAAAATACCCTAAAACCAAGAACAACCTCACCAATGGAGCTTCAAATAAGTAGATATACAAATCTATATATTTAACTCTCTACAAAACTATGAAAACACCATGAAAACATCCTAAAATCATATTTGAAGTTTTTTTTAACCTCCATTAAAGAAGATGATGATTGAAGATAAAAGATGATGAAGGTTGCTCAAACGAAGAAGATGATGAAGGTCGCTCAAACGAAAAAGATGATGACTGAAGATGATGATTGAAGATGATGAATGAAGATGATTGAAAATAAAGGAAGATAATGAATGTTCTTGAAGAGGGTTTAGGTTTATGTAGAATCTGGGAAAAAAAATTAGAGAGAGAAAGAGGTAATGAAAAGGGTTGAAGAATGATGACTGTAGAGAGATGAAGATGATGATTGAAGAAGATGATGACTGTAGAGAGATGAAGATGATGATTGAAGAAGATGATGGTCGGTGAGATTCGAGAGAGAAAAGAGGGTTTGGGTTTGTGTTAGGTAGAGAGAGAAAGTGAAACAGATTATGGAGAGAGAAAAATATTTAGTTTGTGAAAGAGATATATTAAGGAGAGAGAAAGTTTATGTTTCTTATAAAGGGAGAGAGTTGTTGGATATATACAGGAGGGCAAAAGAGGGATTAGAAGAAACTATTAGGTCTTAGAGATACGAGTTGGGTCCTGATTGAGCATAGGGATGTGTATTTGGGTTTGATTTGAGATATTAGTTGATTATTGGGTTTTGGGTGGGTTAATAATCCCGGTTGGGTTTTTTTTTGTATTTGGGCCCAAAATTTGGGCCTTTCATCAAAAAATTCATTGTTATATTTATCTTCATCATTTTTTTGGTGCAAACTCACGAATATTTATGGAAGCTAAAATAGCCAATTGATCATTAATGGGAACCAAATCTAACTTAACATTTTAAAAAATCTTTACTAATTTGTTAGCTTCTTTGGTTAATTACCAATCAACAACACTAGAAAAATCTAACATGTTAATGTAAGAACAGTTCCACATAGGAGAATGGGTATCTAGCAATCAAACATATAATGTTTAGGTCATCTTCACTCATTGCCAATTAGTTTTGAGTTGGATGACTACAAATTTAATATGGTATCAGAACTAGGACCACACATGACAGGCTTAAAAGCCACACGTGTTCCACGTCACCCGGAAAGAAAAAACACGTGATAAACTCAAAAGAATGTCACACGTGAGGTAGCGTGTGAGAATCGTCCCACATAGAAGAAGGGGCATCTAACAACCAAGAATGTAATGTTTAGGTTCTCTCCACTCATGACTCGTTCATAATTTTTTTTTTTTAATTGTCAGCGTGCCTCGAACCCTTGACTCGTTCATCATTTAGTTGACATGATTATAAATACTTCTTACTTTGGGTGGAACTGAAACTAAATTACTTTCTTTTATTGACTTTTCGTGTAAATAATTAAATTTTGAACATTTTTGACCAAAATGGGAAATGTTTTCATGTCAATGTCTATCCAAATATTGACTAAAACCCAAATTTAATCCGTTATTACAAATAAAACAAATACAAGAAAGTGATTAAACCAATAATATTTTTTTTTTTGTTAAGATTAAACCAATAATGTTGTGACCAGAGTCCATTTCTTTTTCTTATTTTTCTAACAAATGCAACGTCCACGCTCTAGAACCATTAAAACCTAATAAAAATTTCTCTCATAGTTCAAGCACGAACAATGTTTTGAGTTTTATTAGATACACACCCCATCGATCCAATTGTGGTTGGGTTGTATTCCTTGTAGAGTTTTTTTAGTTTAATTCGCACTCACCAATCTAACCCAGTTATCTCTTAATTATAACTGTTCAGTTAGTGTTCAGTTAGTTGACCGTTAAAAATATATAGATTAACTTTTTTAATTTAAACTAAGAATCCCCAATTCATAATTATAACCAAGTTATCTCCTAATTGGAAATGTTCAGTTAGTTGACCGTTAAAAATTAATAGATTAATTCTTTTGTGATCAACTTTCTTTTTGACCTCTTATACGTATGTAAATTTAGATATTTGATTTTACTTCTGACTATCCACTCATTGATTCTTAATTGATGATTGTACTTTTTTTCCAATAACTACATGTAGTCTATGACCCATCAATTTCTTATCTTATTCAATATTTGAATCTCAACGACCATACCAACTATGCTATATTTACCGGAACACTCCTAATCAGATATAGTACGTAATTAGAAAAATAATTAAATTAATCTTGATACTAACGACCATACCAACTTATACATATGTGGACAACACGAGAACGAGAATTTAATCATTATTATTAATTATACAAAAAGAAAGATTCCTTATTCAAATACAAATCTAGTCTGTTGAGCTGATTAATGATTAAGTGGTGCAATAATGTACTCATAACTAATAAAACTAAGAGTTAATTCTTATATGGTCCCCTACTTTGTGACCAGCTTCTTTTATGACCCCCAAATTTTTGTAAATTCAAATATGACCCCCTATTTTCATGTAAATGTCATAACTACCCCTCCCATTAATATATTTTCAAAATAAAATAAAAAACAAAACCTAAATTCCACCTCACTTCCCTCTCCACCACTCATCTCTCTCCACGTCACCTATCTTTCCAACTCACCTCTCTCTCTCTCTCTCTCTCTCTCTCTCTCTCTCTCTCTCCAACTCACCACTTTCTCTCTCTCTCTCTCTCCAACTCACCACTCTCTTCTCCGATGAAGGTCGCCAGCCGGAAAATTTTCCGGCCGGCGACCTTCAAACTTAATTTTTTTTTCTCTCTCTAAAAACTCCGACGAAGGGGGTTTCCCTTTGTCGGAATTCTGGTATGTTGAAGAACGCAAAGAAGTAGGGTAACAACAAGGTGATTTGTTAACTATTTGGGTAACAAGGTGATTTGAAAACTATTAGAACTTCTAAGAGAAAATGAGTACGAACCAAACATACAGTTAGAAACTTTTTAAGGTCACACCCAAATGCAATATCTCGCAGAACAGAAAGACCGCGATTAATTTCAATCCTCAGAGCTTCTGCAACTTGAAGCAATTGCTCCTCCGGAAGATGAACATTGGGAATGTGTGGTGGAGACCTAAAGATGAAATCCCAAGTACATTAAACACACATAGCAAAACAAAATCAACTCAAAAAACTAAAGGTACAAATCATTGATTGCTTACTTGTTGATGAAAGTAGTAGCATTAGACCAGAGAAACAAGATTGCTTGGGTAAGTATTAAGCAATGACAGATCAAAGTAAGAAAATGGTATTCAAGTAATTCAAAAAGAATCCAGATAGCAGTGGCTACACCAAGACCACCACCAGAAATTTTCTTGTTCCTCCATAAGAATACATCAGGAGCTGAAACAAACAATTAGAACTGCTAATAAGCTAACTAAAAACAATCAGGGTTTCTACACAATCGAGATTTCATTAATGTGATATCAGATTCATGAAGAAAAAATTAGATAGACCTGTTTTCCGATCTAAAAATTTATTGCTATTAATTGGGTTAACTTCAACCAATTGATATTTAAGCGATTTACAAAACGGAATCAGAAACTAGGGCTTTGGCATGATATACAGCTAACTTCCTAAACAAAAAATTGCCAGGAAAAAGGATAATAAAAGTGATTGAAACTCACGTTTTCCTCCACCGAAAATACTGTGAACAGGTTTCTCCCTTCCAAAAAGTCGATAAACAGAAGATTTAACAGCTGCTGAAGTTGATGATGATGACTTCTCGTAATCAGAATCAGACAAAGACGACGACGAGGAATCGTCGCCTTGAAATTTCTCAATGATCTTATCGATTAACGATTCAGACGTAACATCAGACACCTCCTCTTTGTGTTCCGCCACGACTCCTTCTCTCTTTCACTTTCTCTCTCTAGAGTCACTTTCTCTTCTTTGTATTCTTCAACATACCAGAATTCCGGCGAAGAGAAACCCCCTTCACCGGAGTTTTTAGAGAGAGAGAGGTGAGAGAAAAAAAAATATATTTTTTTTAAATTTGAAGGTTGTCGGCCGGAAAATTTTCCGACTGGCAACCCTTCATCGGAGAAGAGAATGGTGAGTTGGAGTAGAGAGTGGTGAGTTGGAGAGAGAGAGATGAGTTGAAGAGAGACGGAGAAGAGAATGGTGAGTTGGAGTAGAGAGTGGTGAGTTGGAGAGAGAGAGATGAGTTGAAGAGAGAGAGGGAGGCGAGTTGGAGAGAGAGGTGACGTGGAGAGAGATGAGTGGTGGAGAGGCAAATGAGGTGGAATTTAGGATTTTGTTTTTAATTTTATTATGAAAATATATTAATGGGAAGGCTAGTTATGGCATTTACATGAAAATAGGGGGTCATATTTAAATTTACAGAAATTTGGGGGCTATAAAGGAAGATGGTCACAAAATAGGGGGCCATATAGGAATTAACTCTAAAACTAAACCCTTAGGTTTAGGGCCTCTGGATATCCTTCAAAAACAGAAAGCCAAGGTTTGGGGTAGGGGTGGCAATGGGTACCCGTTTACCCGAGAACCGAACCGACCCCGAGTCTTAACGGGTAGGTTCTGGGTATAGGTTTTAGATCCATTAAGGAAATCGGGTCCTAAATGGGTATATCCGATAGGACCCGATTAGGAAGTGGGTCCTTATCGGGTATATCCGCCGGGTACCCGACGGGTAATGGGTACCCGAGATAATACAAAAAACTACCCTAGATTATATAGTATACTTGTACGTCATGATTTTTCTCACCAAGTTACCAATTCACCAAGTTGTGAAATTTCTCAAATCCTCTTTTCCTTGGTTGAAAGCTAATTTTATAAAACACAAAGATGAGTGAGTTAATATAACATAAAGGTTCATTTCTTCTTTCTTGATTCCGCTAATCTCTAATCTCTTATACTCATCAACTATTGTACCCGGGATATTTGCTTATTTAAGGATTTATGTCGTCTATGGTTTTTTTTTAGTAGATTCATGCAAATTTTTCTACTTTGAGAAATATTTGAATACTCTTATCAATACCCAATGGGTACCCGATACCCGATGGGTACCCGAGAATTTTAAAGGTTCCGGTTCTGGATCCTTTGATTAAAGTACCGGTACCGGAACCGTCAAGAACCGAAACCGCTACAATTTATAGGTTCCGGTTCTGGATAGTTGAATACCCGAACCGGAACCGACCCGTTGACACCCTTAGTTTGGGGCCTCTAAATATCCTTAAAGTAACAAAAATAAAAGAATTGGTAATAATATCCGTCAAGAGTTATTTTTTTTTTTTTTTGTTGAAGGTTCAAGAGTTATTTAGCTAATAGCTATCTCATGCCTCTTTATATTTTGATACTTTTTAGCCATAATAGCATAATTCATTAATTAATAATTATTTTTTTTGCAACTATAGATTTTGTCATCGAAATAATAATTAAAAACATCATAGAATTATTATTGATAATGATTATTGATGTGTAATGGGTGATTTTCCTTTCTTTTGGCTTCATACTTTTAACTATATATTGTTATGTGTGATAATGATCATAACTACTTCATGTAATTGAAAATATAAATTATTTTTTATAAAAAGAAGGTCCTTGCTACTTAGATGATGACTTCTAAATCAAAATTGAGAAAGTATAATTTATAAACCATTATTGAGAGTTCATTCACATGATATTTTCATAATCAGTCTAAGTGGGAAATGATTATTTCCCACCATTTTTTTTTTCTTTCGTGTCTTAATTTTTTTTCCCGAAAAAGGGTATGATTAGAATAGTGTTATTGAAAACCTTTGTTTTTTCAATCAATTATAAATGTTTTAAGGCACATTTCTTATTAAAGATCCGAGTGTTAGCTTCTTTGGAGGTATGCCACTCACTAACTCTCCCATTGGGTTCTTAAGTCATAAATTTATGTAATTGTTTAATTATTTTTCTATAAACTATAATTGTTTAATTGTTAATATAGTTTATTTTGCATCATGCATATGGCAAATATGATAAATGTATATCTTAATTTCGGTGATTTGATCTCGATGCACACATAATTAAAATTGTAATTAAAATAATAAAACTAAAGATGAAATGATTTGACCCTTAGTTTGTAGTGTATGAACAACTCTAAAGAGCGATAGCCACCGCCATATTCTTTACCAAGTTTTAGACTATATAGGAACCATAGTTTACAAACATGACCTAATGAACCATTAGACCATTTCATCCTTGTTATCTGTGGTAGTGATTGAGCCTTACAAGTAAGATATCAAAAATCTAACCCGGACAACAACATGGTTGAGTCTACTAGTAGGCGACGCGCCCCATGGATAGAAGTGGTGGTCGGTCGGCAAAATTTGGGGAAGAAAGTAAGGTGTGTGCATAGATAATGGGTGTCTTTGTTGTGACCCTAAAACTTCACGCTCTCTGCGTCCAAATTAAAAAATGAAAAAAAATGATTATTGAGCTTGGAAATCTGAAGGCCCTGGAAGTGCCTATAGATGTTTTGTGGTTTTCTATAAAATATGTAGTAAAATTTCCTGGTCTCCTGCATATTAAAAGTACTTTTCTAGTATTTCTCCAAAAAAAAGTGCTTTTCTAGTATTTACAAATTTAGGAACACCTCTGTTTATTGGAGTTTTTTTTTTTGTTGAACTCTGTTTATTGGAGTTGGAAAAGTGAAAAAACAAAAGAGTTTCTCTCGAATAAATAACACTAACCTACTTCAAAATTGAGAAATTCTTCTAGGTCTAATTAAGTTTTACTTTTTCTTTGTACCAGATAATTGGTCCTCCATGGACGACAATAGACGAAGATATGCAAACATATATTTTGAATTCGAAGAATATGAAAGAGAACTTCGAACACAACTATATTTTCTCTCTATTCAAGAACAAAGAGAACGTCGAAGACAACTACTTCGTCTCTCTCTTCAAGAACAACAACTCCGTTATTATTCTTTATTTGGTTTATACAACAATCTTCCATCACCACGGCCTGTGTTGTGTCTGCCACGAGTACTACCAACACCACCACCACCACCACCACTATTGTTACCGCCACAAACGCCACCAACACTACCACCACCACAACATGGTTTGGGTAACTCAGGTTTGACTTCATTCTTACAAGTTGATAATTCTTTTCTTACTCCATGGAGGTTGAACCCTAACCAACCAACTACTACTACTAATTCTTCTAATGCAAACGAAAGAAAGAATAATTTGCCATCTATCAAAGAAGATGACTCGGAACCGATTGGTGCTGATAGTTCGGTACCAATCAGTGCTAATAACTCGGAACACATTGTTACTAGTAAGAAGCCCAAGCCGGTTTACTGGGAGTTGGAACCAGGTTCTTACTTCAAACATGAGGTGAGTTTATATATCTTCTTTTTTTTTTTTTTTTGTTTAAATTAGATCTCCTATTTTAATTAAATTAGATGTTCATAATATATCGGTCATTGATAACCGATATGTTCTTTTATTGACAATTATAGGTATTGGATATGAAACCACAACTACCACAGGAGGGCTCAGAGGAGCCTCCTGAAAACTAGACTCATTAACCAAGATCTGATTTTAACTATATTTTGGTGTATAACAGGAGGAAAAATTCATTATCTATATATACAATACATTCACTTATGTGACATATTCAACTATGTTAGTCCTCAAGTAAACTACAAGGAATTAGTATTACTATAGCTTTTTCCATGTGCATAAATATGCCAACTTTTCTTTGTTTCTTTTCTACCACGTTTGCTAATTCAAGGTCTAGAACGTTCTTTGCAATTTGTATCATATGTCGAATGACCATATCTACCATACGTCACTCATAAAAAGAAAAATACGACTACGAAAATTCCAAATGTGAAGGGGTTGACAAAATACAACCTGAAAACCAAAGGACGTCTGCTTAATTGTTTTTTCAAATAGAATATATGTTAAAAGTTATCAAATTTCACAATTTAGATTTTTTCCGCTTCGAATAGAGATGTTATGTAGCTACTAATTACATCTAAAGTTTAAAACTATGAAAATGCTAGAATCACAAAGGATTTTGACAAAAGAAGTTGTCCAGTTGATGTGGTAGTTGTGATATTCATCTCTCAACTGCCCAGATTTAGTCAAAATTTCATAGACGAAGTCTTTAGAGAATTCTACAACAACAAACATATTAAGGTAGAGAGTAAGGGGAAATAATTTGAAAAGGAAAACAAAATCAATTTGGTTTATATTCATATATCAAAATATATGTATGTACTCAAGAAATGAAATAAACCAAAACAAAATAAAATAAAACATCTAGGTCAAATATTAATTACACGAGTGATAATCAAATAAAAAAATGAATCATGGGTTTAATTGTAATCTTCCTAGGTGATGATGATGAGATCCCAGTATTTGGAATACCAGAAAACTCATAAGCAACACTACCTGGTGGTGACAAATTCAAATCTAAACACAAAACTCTTCTACTACTATTTGATCTTCTCAAAACAGATACTGCTACTTGTTCTTGATGAGAAGGAGTACTGAGATTCATAGATTTTGATGATATTTCATGAACTATGGCAGCTCTATGTCTTCTCATATGACCTCCTAAAGCTTGTCCAATTGGAAATTCTGAACCACAGATTGAACATTCATGAGATTTGGGTTTCATTAGTTGTGTCTTTTGATGATCATCTGATGAATCTATCATTCTTGGTTTCTTATGACTTGCTCTATGTCCACCCAATGCTTGAAATGATTGAAATTTTCGATTACAAGTTTTGCACTCGAAAACTCGATTTGAATCACCTTTAATGGATGAGAGTGACTCATTCTTGATGAATTTCTTCTCCTCTGTTTCTCCACCACCATTACTTGATGATAATAATATTAAGTACTTAGCCATGTCTAGAGCTATATTGTTTTCCATTTCTTCTCTACTTCTCTTCATCATCACCATGACTCTCTTTCTCTCTATAGATTTCTTGTTTATCTCTCTATATCTAGATAAGGTAAGGTTGGTTTGAATGTTTCAGTTGTAAGTGTGAATTGTTGAATGGAAAACTTAAGAGGGAGTAGTAGATATATATATAGTAGTTTGCTTGCTTGGTTGGATAATGAATGAAGTGTTGAGATACAATGACAAAAATACCCCTAGTGAAGAAGGGTATTTCTTGGAAAGAAAGATATGAACACGTAAGGGAGGATGATAAATGGGCGGAGGGGGTTAACTTGAAACAAAGACGAGTCAGTAGTCTTGGTTGTACAATTTCCTAAAACAACACTACTAAGTAAAGAGGGAGACGCGTTTGAGTGTCAACTTCTAAGACTTCCCCACTTTGGAGTTTGTTCAGACCACTGAAATTCTGTTACCAGATTAAGGAAGTGTTGTTCTTTCTCTTTCACTGTATATAATTCACCTGAACCCCTCTAAAAACTAGTATTAGTACCTTTTTGGTGGGCCAATGATTCATTAAATTCATTATGTTTTATTTATTGCATGGATTAGTCAAAGGAATATTTCTCATAAAAAAAAAAGTATCAAAGAAATATGAAATCATATAAAAAACACCATTGAAAAACCATACCACGAGAAAAACACAGCCCCATGTGAGAAATGCTTGGACGATAAAGGCGAGATAACAAACTCTAGAACTATGTTTTGACAATGGGAAATAACACGTGATTATCAGAAATAACGAGTGTATAATGTGATTCTTCATATTTACACTACCTTACAGTTTTACTATATTAATTTGTTTAGTGCATGTATGGGTTAAAATACGTCACCAAGAGCGCCTCCAGAAATCCACGATTAATGGGCTCACACGGTGACCAAGTCCATGAATTAATGACTAATGGGTCCGGCCCATTTATCTTCGGGCATCCGAAGATACGATAAAACACGCAAGCGCATCCAGACCTGGATAAAGAGGGCAGTCCTCACCTCCTCAACGGACCTGCCACCATGTATCTGTTAGGGGAGACGTTACAGTCATTCAAGATGACAATATCCTAGATATGCCCGTTAAGGGGTTACAATATCCATATTTATGGTCACAACCCATGCGTTACCACCATTAAAGACGACAATTCATCACCGGGTAGCAGTCGACCCAAGACATTATAAATTGACTGAACCAAGAATGATATAGATCATTGCATAATCGGCGAACACATCGAGTACTAGCTTAGCATTGACAATCAATCACGGATAACAACACCCGGCATCCAATTCACCCGCAATCAGCTAACCACTTATTTTCACTCTCATATCAATCATCCAAACCTTTGGCAGCTAACCAACGACTACTATTATCATCATCTCTCCAAACGACCACTTGCCCAGCAGTTGACGAGTGGTCTTTTTCTCTCCTGACGATCACCTGATTAAGGAAGACGAGTGATTTTTCTCTCTCCTAACGACCACTTGATCAAGCAGCTGACGACTGATCGTTCTCTCTCCTGACGACCACCTGATTAAGGAAGACGAGTGATCTTTCTCTCTCTTCTGACGACCACTTGATCAAGCAGTTGACGACTGATCTTTCTCTCTCCTGACGACCACCTGGTTAAGGTAGACGAGTGATCTTTCTCTCTTGACGACCATCTGATCAAGGAAGACGACTAATCTTTCTCTCTCCACGTGACCAAGGGCGCAAGGACTTTATCTCACTAGACGACTAGAGAATTAGGCACGCATACACCCGGTTGTAGCACCTTCTCTCCGATAACTCAAACTCTGGTTTACAATTCGTATTTAATATTTGTCAAGTTTACAGACTTGACTGTCGGAGCCCCCTTAGGCCGACACTATCCCGATGTCTCAAGGATCTCACGGTCACGTGTATTTGTCTCTTGTCACAGGTTAAGCCCAAATACGTCGTCGGTGCCCGTAAAAATATTAACAGGTGAAGGTTTGACTTCCGGTCAACAGTCGGTCCTCTTGACTTCTTGATCCGCAATTTCGACCCCTCACCGTGCATATCGACAGTACCGATCCTGACTTTTGGCTGGTCCTAGGCGAACATACCGACGGAGCTCCCTACACTTTAAGTTGAAAAAATGATTTATCAATGAACACGTAAATGATTCAATTGACAATTTTAAGGGAAAGTTAACCGCAAACTCACCCACTAGTTTGAACTTTCATTTTTTTAAACCACAACTGGAACATAATTGTTGGAAATAACATCTATTCCCACACGCTATATATGGTCTAAAAGCCATCAATAACTACTTTTATTTCATTCATACCAATAAATTTTAGGGTTATTTTGCGAAAGGGGCGTAGATAAGTACCGGGTTTTGCGAAAGGGACATGACTATTTGTTATTTTGCGAAGGGGTCGTGGACTAACATTGACCGTTAAATAAATGTTAAGTTTAACATCACATTACATGAATAGTTAACATTATTCATCTTCTTCTTTTTTTTTCTTTCTTCCACCTTCGATTTTCATCGGAAATTGAAAGAGGTGTTGTCGCTTGAGTTTTACAAAGAGATTGTGCCGACAAGAGAAGAGCTTAGGGTTTTTTTGTCAGTTTTTTGGTCTTTTTTTTAATTCTTTTTTTTTACGAATCCTCATCACACTTCTTAAATTCCTTTTACTTTTTAACTCTTTAAATTGAGTAGACAGAATAAAGTTTAGATTTATATTCATGTGCTTTTAGATTTTTTTTCTCTCTTGTTTATGCCGGAGTTGAAATTTTGCTTCCTTTTTTATATTTCACATAAATATATTTTGATTATATCATTTATTCATCATGTATTAGATTATGAAATTCATTATTTAAATGTGTAATGCTAGAAAATCTAGAAAAATAATGTTTTTCAAGGTGGATGTCTTATTTTTCACCTTTGCGAATTTAGTGTCAAAATCACATAAATTTTTTAAATGTAATAATATATTTTTTAAGTAATGGAATTAGATTAACGGTGTTAGAACTTAACTGGTCAACACTAGCCCACGACCCTTTTGCAAAAAAGTTAAAGGTCATGCCCCTTTCGCAAAACCCGACACTTATGTATGACCCTTCCACAAAATAACCCTAAATTTTATGAGAAAAGCCTGAGAGAAACTACTGTCTCCAAAAATTTCGAACCTATGACCTCTCAACATTTCAGAAGGATGCACAACATCACAACTAACTGAACTAGGTAAAGTTCACGTGCCCTTCGGGCCCTACCTAATTTCCACACTTGTGAGTAATAACGATGATAATGTAACCAGAAGACTTGGTTGAGAGTTTTGAAGAAATAAACTTGGGTGTGATTATTAATTAGACCCATATTTTATATTAAGATACAATTTTACAGGGCAGTTTTAGCGACCATGGGTCTTTGAATATCAAAGAACCCACATTTATAGAAAATTAGATATTGGACTATCACCATCAATTCAAATTTGAATTGGTCCCAAAATAATGTTTTAAAATATGTATAAATGCCTCTCTATCTGACTATCTCTATCTACTTCTAGTTGAGTAGAGAAGATGGGACACCAGTTTACTTGATCTTCCTAGCTATACGCTCTAACTATAATGGAATTATGGAAAGATTAAATATAGACACGCAAAGAAACTTCAAGAGAGAGAAAATTAGCGGATGACTTCTTTATCTAGAACCATAGACCATGCTTGTAATAGTAAGTAAAACAATACTATCTGTCATTTGACTTGAAAAAAGAGTCATATATATATTATATTCTTTTTGAAACAGTAGAAATATATCATTTTATTTGAACAAATACGCAACTGTCGTGAAACAACTCTATACTAATTATACAACATTTTAATTGAATAAATACGTAACTGTCGTGAAACAACTCCATACTAATTGTACAACATTTTAATTGAATAAACACGTAACTGACGTGAAACAACTCTATACTGACTATACATGTGAATATTGATCCAAAATTTTTCTTTTGATGTAGTTGGCACTCTACGACTTATTATAAGAATATAAAAGATCGATAAAAGAGTTCTTGGTTGCATCAATGGAGTTGGAATCACATATAAGACTCAGGTCGAACCGAAATGGTGGACATGTATATAATATTTTGGGGCTAAACAATTTGCAAATTTTCAAAGTGATTAAAGAAGATAATAAGTTGAATGGTGTTATACTCAGAAAATATGAAACAGCTTAGACTTACGATCTCCTGCAATATTCAAGATTATAAGATGTAATTTTTTGTGAATCTCATTCAGTTTCTATCCACATATATTAGACAACCACAACCCTCTCATATGGGACAGATTATAGTTAAGGTAGTTATGGCGTTATAGGCATATACCGTGAGAAGGGAAATCCAAATCCACCAAAGTCCATGGATTGGCGAATGTTCCGATATTCACGGATTTTAAAATATCCATGATTGAATGCCCTGGATATTTGCAGATTTTAAAATGTCCTTAACTGAATGCCCAAACATTACCAGATTTTAAAATATTCGCGATTGAATGCCGCGGACATTCACAGAATTTGGAATGTCAACCGAAATCACATGACTACCCCTCCTATAATTACATATATGAGTTCAGGAAAATGATGTCATTAACATATGTAAGTGGGGGTACATCAGCTAGACTGACGTACGTTCATTTTCAGTCCCTGGTCAGCTTGATTGATGACCAAAGTCTTCTTCTTTAATTACTATGTGAGTCAATTATTGTAAATAAATCTGGATGGTTGGATACTTGGATACTTGGATTGCCATCAATTGTGGGGCAAAATTTAGAATTGAACTTGACTTTATTTGAGGTCTTCATTTGTTTAAGTGAGAATGACTTTGTAGCCAGACACCAACTGAGAAGTCATTATAGATAATGTATGATCTAACAAAAATCACTATTTTAGACTGAATTGACATCACAACAATAATTCCTATGCGCCACATTTGGCCCGCTTGTGGCCTCTTTGAAGCAAAGGATTAGCACCCCCAAGAATGTTATGTCCATTCGAGGAAACCGTCACGGTTGATCTTTTCACTCGCTAAGTGACAAGATTTTTGCACAGTACACACACATATAGACAACACATGCAAAACCTCTATGAGGCCGTTGAGGGTTTGAAACCTTGTAAGAGCTGCCGATATCATTGTCGCCCCAAATGAAAGGAATGCTGCTGGCCGAGGAGTTCTTTTGCAGTCAGCAAGGAGAGGAGAGAGTATCACTAAGTGAGGAAGACAAATAGGGAGTTCTCCTGTAGTAATGTCGGTCGTGGTTATTGATGGTCTTTGAAACCATGTGAATGCCGTAATAAAGGAAGTAAAGTAGGGAGTACATTTATCATCGTTGTATTTATACATAGTATCCACGTTAGACTTGCATATATTGGTGGCGCGGTAGTAATAGTATTTCTCAGGAAAAAAATCATTGGTTAATAGAGTATAGAGAATTAGTTATATGAATTATGAAATTGTGTTATGAAAGTTGTTAAGTGATACGAGAAGTTGTTACATAAGTTATTAAAGTTAGTCACTTCCCTTATTGATGACATTTTTCTAGCAGGTTCTACGTCAGACTTAGAGGGTATTTGATTTTTGCACTTAATAAGTGCGGGACGGTAATTTTAGGCCGTTTGTTTTTTCACTTAATAAATGAATATCACTTGTAAGTGGGGTCAAAGTAAGTGCAAAAAAGTAAGCTCCAACTTGGAGCTTATTTTTTTGCACTTACTTTCTAAGTGCTAAAAAAGACATTTATATCCCTACCGAATATAATAATTACCAATATACTTATAACTAAAAAGAAAATCTTAAACAATTGATAAGTAGAAAAAAAAATCTTTTTATGACTTTATCAATGATCATTTTCCTTCTTCACCCATCCTTCACCTAAGCTTTTCTCTAAATTTCTTTTCACATCTCTTCCCTCATTAATCACGGAACCACCCAAACTCCATGATGCGACGTAAGTTCTTTCTCCTTCATAATGTTTAATTACTTGAGGTTAATATTTTCAACATAAAATATTCATAAACCGTAATTTTCTTGTATCTGAACTGACAAGCATCACGAATTAGTATGAAATGCTTATATGTAAATACTTTAAGGTCAAAATAGACAATTTCTCATTTTTGTGACATTTAGAATTAATATAAAAACAAAAATCAAGCAATTAGAAGTGATAGAAAACAAACGTCATATCACTTACTAAGTGATTATCACTTTTTTTTTTGTTGAAACAAGTGATTATCACTTAGTAAGTGGTAGCACTTATAAGTGCTAAAAAATCAAATACCCTCTTAGTCACCTCACTTATTGATGATCTTAGGCTCCAATTTGCCATGAAGGATTTAGGTCTACTCCGCTATTTCTTAGGTATTGAGGCTAAGTCATTGGGAAGAGATAAACCCCTTTTTCTTACTCAATCGAAGTATACAGTAGACCTACTTAATATGCATCAATGTAAATCTATTTTAACTCTTGTGTCTTCAGAACCAAGATTATCACAACTTGATGGTATTCCTTTATCTGATGCTCAAGAATATAGAAGCACTGTTGGAGCTCTTCAATATCTCACAAACACTAGACCTGACATCACATATGCTGTGAATTATGTGTGGCAATTTATGCAAAATCCTACTGATCTTCATTGAAAGTTTGTCAAGAGAATACTCAGATACTTAAGGGGTTCTTTGGGGTCTGTAGTTGCCATTAAACCTGCTACATGTTCTTATCACATGAACACAACTTTCGAGAATTGTTGCTTTCTCAGATGCTGATTGGGGTGGATGTCCTGACACAAGGAGATCTACCACTTGGTTCTGCAGTTTTCTTGGCTCAAACACTATTTCATGGCAATCGAAAAAGCAACCTACTGTTACAAGAAGTTCAACTGAGGCTGAGTACATGGCCATGTCAGTAGCTGTGTCTGAGTTATTATGGCTCTCTTATCTCATGAAGGAATTGGGCATCTCTGTTACTCACTTACATTTGATGTCTCATAATCATAGTGCTCATTCTTTAGCCCATAATTTTGTGTTTCATTCTCGAACCAAACATATTGCTCTAGACTATCACTTTATCAGAGAGTTGGTTGCTGCTAAGAGGTTGCATCTCTTTTTTGTTCCTTCCAAACATCTGCTAACTAACATTTTTACTAAAGGACTTGGCACATCCCAACTTCTTACTCTAAAAAGGCAAGCTCATGCTCCAAAAAGACTCATAAGCTTGAAGGGGGAATAATAGAGTATAAGAGAATTAGTTATATGAATTATGAAACTCTGTATTGAAAGTTGTTATGAGATATGAGAAGTTGTCACATAAGCTAGTTACAGTTAGTTGAGAGTTAGTTTAAATATGTTTCACTCTCCTTACTCTCTGTATCTATAACCTGTAATCTATATAAAGTCATTTATAAAATATATTCAAATCAATACAATCTGATTTCTTATATTGGTACAACATAACTGTAACATTTGAATAGTTATTCTTTTAAAAATTTCAGTTTTTCCACCGCATTCTAATTTATTGTATTAATAAACTTCTAAAGTACTTCAACAAAAAAAAATAAAAATAAACTTCTAAATTTGTTTTATATAACCTAGACCACACAAGTAGAATTTGTTATACCACTGTCTTGGTTTTATTATATCAATAGAATTCTTCATTTAGAGAAATGAGAGTGCCATAAAACCACATTCTCTTTAATCAATTCAATTGAGTTGGAGGGGAGATTTTATGCCTACAACGAGTTTTTGTCCACACAGTTTCCGTCATAGTAAACTTACCAAGTTGCAGGTAAAACAAGAAACCAACCGTGTATAAAACTAGCAGAATTGAAGTAGAAACGGAAACTAATATTTGAAAGAGTTTTGAATGGTTATGGTGATGGAGGAAACTTAGCTTATGGGTTCTTCACATGGGAATCAAACCAACCTAGTTATAATCCAAGTTACGAAGTTTTGAGTGAAGTTTCTCGACACTGGGGTTTTACATTGAAGCAACGAAAAACTCCAAAAGAATTAGATTTTCGTCTAAAACTTATAAAATCCAGAAAAAAACTTTTAAATCTAAAAACAATATATCCTTGACTTCATTGTTAGATCCTGAGCACCTCCATAGATTTATGTGAGATCTACGTTTAATGGAATAAAGGAGGGTAAGATCTGGTGATATTATTCGTGATTGATTGTAAGATTTAACGAGGATATCGGTTTGGGTATGAACTTAAGAGATTAGGGTTTGTTTTGGTTCATATGGTGAAACTTGGGGAAGAAGTTTTTTACACTTTTTTCTCTCTCACATTTCTCTGGTCCTCCTTTTACAAGATAATGTTCACTTTTTCCTATTTTGAGTGCCACATAGGATTTTTCGAGTTTTTGATTGAAAACTCTCTCCAATGCAACACTCTATTTGGATCTCTAAGATGACGTGTCGAGGGTGGAATGGAGATACCTCAAGAGGACACTCAAGAAATAGAGCGTCTTCTTGAGATATCTCTAAGTGTCAAACTCATCAATATTTGAATTTCGACCAATAGAAATCGAGTCTTCTATATTTTCTAAATAACTAATTATTTTTTACAAAAATAACTACGACAGATAGGTAAATGAGATAAGTTTAGAGTTTTGATTGGAGACACAAAAGAGTTGAAGATCTCTATTTCCGCCACGTAGGAGTGAGAATATCAATTGGAACTTGACATACAGAACAAAATAGATATTTTTTTGAATTTTGCATTGGAGATGCTATTATCAAATATATGTATGTATTTTTTTTTTGTTGAAAGGGTATGTATGTATGTATGTACTCAACAAATGAAATAAACCAAACAAAATAAAATAAAACATCTAGGTCAAATATTAATTACATGAGTGATAATCAAATAAAAAAATGAATCATGGGTTTACTTGTAATCTTCCTAGGTGATGATGATGAGATCCCAGTATTTGGAATACCAGAAAACTCATAATCAACACTACCTGGTGGTGCTAAATTCAAATCTAAACACAAAACTCTTCTACTACTATTTGATCTTTTCAAAACAGATACTAGTTGTTCTTGATGAGAAGGAGAGAGTTTTATAGATTTTGATGATATTTCATGAACTATGGCAGCTCTATGTCTTCTCATATGACCTCCTAAAGCTTGTCCAATTGGAAATTCTGAACCACAAATCGAACACTCATGAGATTTGGGTTTCATTAGTTGTGTCTTTTGATGATCATCTGATGAATCTATCATTCTTGGTTTCTTATGACTTGCTCTATGTCCACCCAATGCTTGAAATGATTGAAATTTTCGGTTACAAGTTTTGCACTCGAAAACTCGATTTGAATCACCTTTAATGATTGAGAGAGTCTCATTCTTGATGAATTTCTTCTCCTCTGCTTCTCCATCACCAGCACCACCATTACTTGATGATAATAATATCAAGTACTTGGCCATGTCTAGAGCTATATTGTTTTCCATTTCTTCTCTACTTCTCTTCATCATCACCATGACTCTCTTTCTCTCTTTCTCTCTTCTCTCTATAGATTTCTTGTTTATGTCTCTCTTTCTATATAAGGTAAGGTTGGTTTGAATGTTTCAGTTGTAAGTGTGAAATGTTGAATGGAAAACTTAAGGAGGGAGTAGTATATATATATATATATATAGTAGTTTGCTTGCTTGGTTGGTTGGGTTGAATCTTGAATGAGTAGTGTTGAGATGAAATGACTAAAATAGCCTTATAAAAGAAGGGTATTTCTTGGAAAGAAAGATATGAACACGTAAGGGGGGACGATAAAGGAAAATGTGCGGATAACTTGGAAGAGACGAGTCTTGGTTGTACAACTAAATTAACAACACTGCTAAGTAAAGAGGGAGACGCGTTTGAGTTTCAACTTCTAAGACTTCCCCACTCCAGAGTTTGTTTAGACGACTGAAATTCTGTTACCAGATTAAGCAAGTGTTGTTGTTGCAAAATTCTCTCTCTCTCTCTCACCTATAATTCACCTGAAGTCCCTCTAAAAAGTAGTAGAACCTTTTTGGTGGGGCAATGATTCATTAAATTCATTATGTTTTATAGCATGGATTAATCAAAGGAATATGAAAATCAAAACATATAAAACACACCATTAAAAATTTGTTACCATGTTAAAAACACGGCCGTGTGAGAGAAATGTTTGAACGAAAACTATGTTTTGACAATCGGGAATAACATGTGATTACCAAAAATAACAAGTGCGTAATACGATTCTGCATAATCGCACTACCTTTAGATCTTATTATATTGTGTTTGTTTGGTGTATATCAATTCTGTACGTTAATGATTTAATTGACGATTGTAAAGGAACAAAATTTTTATTTATCCCTCCATTCGGTCCCTCCTCCAACCCTTCATTTGATGTGGCGACATATCACTTGAGCGTGGAACAAATGGAGAGAGAATGGAGAGAATATATGCTCAAGTAATATCTCGCCACATCAGACAGAGGGTTGGAGGAGGGACCAACTGGAAGGATGAATAGAATTTCATATGACGTTTATTTTAGAGACGCTATATATGGTCTAAAAGCCACCACTAACTACTTTTATTTTATTCATACCTATAAATTATTTGAGAAAATCTTAAGAAAATTGAGGTCTCCAAAATTATCGAATCTAAGACCTCTCAACACTTGAGACTTTGTCATTAGTTATTCCATCTATTTAAGGTATTTGGAGTATATATAAGTATGAAGGAAGATGAATTCAGAAGTTAGAGAGAGAAGCAGTTACCACTCTTCGATCTTAACCTTTCTTTTCTTCTTCAATGGCGGCTAAGAGAGATTACTTGAGTCATCATATTATGAGTCATCATGTAGAGAGAGCAAATCGAGCGATTTCGACGAATTAGATCATAAATGGAATTCAAATAAAACATCGTCAACCGATTTTCAGTTCAAAAAACCGATTCAACGTTCATCAAGATTTATGAAGAAGTCTTCAACGACGATCCTTACCAACAATAATGATCATCGATCTGGTGGTTAAACCATCGTATCATCTTAGTCGGTTACCATATCGGACTGGTCTACGGTTCTTAGGCAAGATCTGAGGTAATAAGAGAAGAGATAGTTACGACGACGATGATGAATCTGATGACAACCTTCTCATGAGTTTTTAGCAAGACAATTTGCAAGAACAAGAGTTGCTTCTGTCTCTGTTCATGAAGGAGTTGGAAGGCCTCTTAAGCGTCATCCGAGAAACTTGGTGGTGTTCTTGATGTAACCGTAATTCGCCTCTACTTGGTGTGAGAATAGTCCCACATGGGAGAATGGGTAACTAGCAACCAAGAATATAAAGTATAGGTCCTCTCCACTCATTGCCAATTGGTTTTGAGTTGGATGGCCACAAACTTAACATGGTATCAGAGCTAGGCCCACACGTGATAGGTTTAAAAGCCACACGTGCTCCACGTCACCCGTAAAGGAAAAAAAAACACGTGTTAGGCTCAAAGAACGCCACACGGAGGGGGCGTGTGAGAATAGTTCCACATGGGAGAATAGGTAACTAGCAACCAAGAATATAAAGTATAGGTCCTCTCCACTCATTGCCAATTGGTTTTGAGTTGGATGACCACAAACTTAACATGGTATCAGAGTTAGGCACACACGTGATAGGCTTAAAAGCCACACGTGCTCCACGTCACCCGTAAAGAAAAAAAACACACGTGTTAGGCTCAAAGAACGCCACACGTGAGGGGGCGTGTGAGAATAGTCCCACATGGGAGAATGGGTAACTAGCAACCAAGAATATAAAGTATAGGTCCTCTCCACTCATTGCCAATTGGTTTTGAGTTGGATGGCCACAAACTTAACACTTGGTTCATCCTTTCTACATATAATTAAGTATAATAAAGTTCACGACCTTTAGGGTCTTATCATTCGTGACCTTTAAGATCTTTTTGTTTGTGACCTTTAGGGTCTTTTTATTTTATTTTTGCAATATCGTACTCCTTTCCCTTCATGTTATCTTTACTTTTGTATGTTTCATGTTGTAATTCACCTTAGTAAATTCATGT
>BEHA01001156.1:285249-316905 GCA_002897215.1 Eschscholzia californica subsp. californica | reverse complement strand
TAATTGGGAGGTTGGAAAACATTTGGGGCCATTTAGGAATTTTTTGGGGCCAAAACGAACTGCCGGACACTTATGGGGGCTAAAACGGCCAGTTGGTCACAAATCGGGGGCCAAAACGGAATTAACCCATTTTTTTATTAAGATACAATTGTGTAAGGCAGTTTTAGCTACCATGCGTGTTTGAAAATCAAAGAATCCACAGTTATAGAAAATTAGAAATTGGACTATAATCATCAACTCAAATTTGATTTGGTCCCAACATAATGTTTTAAAATATATAAATGCCTCCCTATCTGACTATCTCTATCTACTTCTAGTTGAATAGAGAAGATGTCAGACCAGTTTACTTGATCTTCTAGCTATACGCTCTAACTAGCATCTTATATCAAGACCATACGAGCATCTCCAATGCAAAACTCAAAAAAATCTCTATTCGTCCTATTTGTCAAGTTCTAATTGAGATTCTCACTCCTAGGTGTCGAAAATAGAGATCCTCAATTCTTGTATGTCTCCAATGCAACACTCTAAACTCTTTTATTTTACTTACGCGTCATGGTTATTTTTATAAAAAAATAATCAGTTATTTTGGAAATATACGAAACTTGATTTCTATTGGTTGAAATTTAAATATTGATGAGTTGGACAATTAGAGATATCTCAAGAGGACACTCTGAGATATCTCTATTCCACTCTCGACACATCATCTTTGAGATCTTAGTTGAGTTTTGCATTAGGGATGATTTTTTAAGAAAAACTCAAAAAATCCTATGTGGCACTCCGAATTTCTAAGATTGAGTTTTGCATTGGAGATGCTCTAATGGAATTAAATATAGACACAAAGAAACTTCAAGAGAGAGAAAATTAGCGGCTAACTTCTTCATCTAGAAGTATAGACTATGCTTGTAATAGTAAGTAAAACAATGGTAGTTGTCATTTGACTTGAAAAAAAAGGGTCATATATATATTATATATCTTTTCTGAAACGGTATAAATACATCATTTTAATTAAAAATATACGGAATTGTGGTGAAACAACTCTATACTAATTATACAATATTTTAATGGAATAAACATATAACTTCCCTGAAACAATACTATTTGTCATTTTACTTGAAAAAAGAGTCACATACTCACAAATATAGGTAGATATATATTATATTCTTTTGAAACGGTATTAAAACATTATTTTAATTGAATAAATACATAACTGTCGTGAAACAACTCTATACTAATTATGCAACATTTTAATTGAATATACACATAACTGGCGGATTATACCTGTGAATATTGATCCAAAACTTCTGTTCTAATATAGTTGGAACTCTGTGGCTTACTATAAAAATATACTTAAATGATAGATAGAGGAGTTGCTGGTTGCATCAACACTCTAGTTGGAATCACATATAAGACTGAGGTCAAACCTAAATGGTGGACATGTATAATATTTTGGGGCTAAACAATTTGCAAATTTTCAAATTGATTAAAGATGATAATAAGTTGAATGGTGTTACATTCGAAAATATGAAAGTAATTAGACTCACGATCTCATGCAATATTCAAGATTATAAAATGTAATTTTTCGAATTTCGTTCAGCTTCTCTCTACATATATGAGACAACCACAACCCTCTCATATGGGACAAATTTATAGTAAAGATAGTTACAACCTACAACCATGGTGATTTCAGCCAACAAGCAGTAACCCTTAACGTGAGAAGAGAAGTCCAAATCCACGAAAGTCCAATGTCCCGACATTCACGGACTTTAAAATATCTGTAACTGAATGTTCGAGATATTTGCGGATTTTAAAATGTCCGTAATTAAATGTCCTAAACATTACCAATTCACCGACTTTGAATTATCAACTGAAGTCACACTTGACTACCCCTCATATTCATACATATATGAGTTCATGAAAATGATGTCATTAGCATATGTAAGTGAGGGTACATCAGCTAGAATGACGTACGTTTCATTTTCAGTCCCTCATCAGCTTCATTGATGACCAAATAAATGCTCAAGTCTTGTTCTTTAATTACTAGGTGTGCCAATTATTGTAAATAAATAGCTAGGGGCAAAATTTAGAGTTGAACTTGACTTTATTTGAGGTCTTCATTTGTTTAAGTGAGAATGACTTTCTTGCCAGACTCCAACTGCGAAGTCATTATAGATAATGTATGACGGAACAAAAATCACTATATTAGACTAAACTGACATGGCAACAATAATTATTTGCGCCACATTTGGGCCGCTTGTAGCCTTTTTATAGAAATATTTTGTTAGCATGCCCAAGAATTCTATGACCATCGGAAATGGAAACGGTCACAGTTGAACTTGGTTCTCACTTGAGAAGTGACACGAGATTTTAGCACAGCCCACACACACATACAGACTCACCATCCAAATCCAGACTCTTTTAGGCCCATACACATGAAAAACCTCTGTGAGACTGTGAGGATTGAGGGTTGAGTGTTTGAAACCTTATAAGAGGGCTATCATTTTCGCTCCAACAGAAAGGAATGCGACTGGCTGAGGAGTTCTTCTGCAGTCAGCGAGAAGAGAGAGGTATAGATGAGTGGGGAGGAAAAAGAGGGAGATGGGGATTCTTATGGCTATTGATGGTACTTCAAACTAGGGGTGGGAATTATACCCGACAACCCGATACCCGTCACAATTACCCGGGTCCGATATGGCCCGTGGACGCCCGTGCCCGAAAATGGGCAGTATCCACCCGGCCCGAGGGAAATTAGTGGGCGGGCTCGGGTAAGAGAGGCTACCCAGCATCCCTCCCGAGCCCAAGTCCGAAGAGAGAGCCCGTTACCCGCCCACTAGTAACCCGCATAAAAGAACAATCCAAATGTGTTAATATGGCCCGTCAGATAAAAGACACATGCAAACCCGTCATCTACTTTGGGAACACATCGTAGCCCTAACCCAATTAACTAATAACATACCAAATATCTGCTTCTTTTCTTCTTTTTAAGATTTTAAGAGAGAAAGAGGATTCTAGAAAGAGAGTAGAGAGATAAGAGGATCTGAGAGAGTAAGAGAAGGGGAGTCTAGAGAGAGAGAAGAGGTTATGAGAGAGAGTGAGAGGAAAGGATCTTAAGAAAGTGAATTCTTGAGAAGTAATAAGAAAAGAAGATGATGTAGAAGAAGATACTAAGGATGGATGAAGATATTTTGGAAGATTGGGGAAGAGAAAGAAAAAGAGAAGCCATGTAGACACAGATAAGTTGATGATGGTGGTGAAGCCATAATAGATCACATGTACTCCTATTATATGGATACTAGGGTTATATCCCGTGCCCCAGGGCACGGACACAAATGTGACGAAATTCTAACCCTAATTTTTTGGTACTATTTTTTTTAATTTCCTTTTCTTAAATTAGTTATTATTTTATTGTGAGAGATTTTAATTTTCTTTTAACCCTTGAAATATCTTTTGTTTCATTTTCTCTTAAATTAGTTATTTTTTTTTCTAATGACACGTTTATTTTTTTTCTTCAAATTGATTATTTTATTTCTAAGAAGGACTATATTTTAAATTTTGAGAAGAGCTTCTAAACAATATCCTTTATTAAAAAAGGATGTTTGTCCTGGTCATCATTTTCCCTTCTGTTTTATATAACAGATATCCCTTAATCTTCTTATAACTTTGATCTGTAAAAAGACCCACTCATATATAGAACAATTTTTTTCATAACACACATCTGTTTTATATTATCTTCCTTTGAAATCTTGATCAACTTTCATTTTCAAACTAATTTTTCATCTAAAGAACATATTTGATGAACAGACAACTTTATATCTTAAACTTACCAGATCCATCTAGTCGATGTATACATTTGTGTATCAAAATGTGAATAAAAAAATTATTGAATGCAAATTTTCAGGGTTTTGATTTATACAATCCTTCAAATTAGAGAAGCTTATTTTGGTAGAAAATCAGAAAACCCGATGCCCGGCTTGTCCGAAACCCGGCTAACCGAAGCCTCAGCGGGCTTGGGCGGGCTTTGAGCATAGGAGATCTTAAAAAAAACCCGCCCGAGAACCCGAATGGGTAGAGGAGAAACTTACCTGACCAGCCCGAGCCCGACTCAGAACTACCCGCGGACACCCATACCCGCCCGATTTCCACCCCTACTTCAAACCATGTTTTTTCCCCTTAATACTATTTAAATGCCGAAATGTTTTTTCCCTTTAGACCTATGGGTGCATATACAGGTGACACCGTAATCTTTCTCAAAATAAAGTATCATTGGTACAACAAAATTACAGTTGAACATTATTTTTGAAAGATAAAGTTTCTTCCCCTCATTTTAATTTATTGTATATAAACTTCTAAACTTGTTTTATGTAACCTAGCCCACACAAGTAGAATTTGTTGTACCATTGTCTTAATTTTTTTTGGAATATGGATTACAGTTTACGTTAGTCATTACATGACATTGGTACATCATCAAAATGTGATAAGCACGATAACCGCCGAAATTAAATTACGCATGAAAGAAGTCTAAAGCCCAACAACAAATTAAAGAGGCCTAAAACTCGACAAACTTATTATTTATACCTCTAATAAACCAAATTCAATAACCATGGATTTAAAGTCCGACAATCTTATTACTTATACCTTCAATAACCCAACAATAACCATGGATCCCATTTCTTTAGAGAATCGAACCTGGGACCTCAAAATTTAGAAATTTTTGTCAACACAGTCAACCACTTGGGCAACCAAGAGTTCATATTGCCCTAGTTTTATTATATCAATAGAATTCTTCATCTAAAGAAATGAGAGTGCCCATAAAAATACCTTCTCTCTAATCAAATTGAGTTAGAAGGAAGATTTTTTGCATACAACCACTTTTGCTCCCCACAGTTTTGGTCATAGTAAATTGATCAAAACGGTCGGTAAAACAAGAAACCAACAGTGTATAAAACTCTTTCAACAAAAAAACAGTGTATAAACTAATATTTGAACGAGTATTGAAGATTGTCGTGATGGAGGAAACTTAGCTTGCGGGTTCTTCACATAGACATCAAACCAACCTAGTTATAATCGAAGTTATGAAATTTTGAGTGAAGCTTCTCGACGCTGGGGTTTCAGAGAAAGAGGATGAGAGTGAGAGTGAGCACAAAAGGCGATGACATAAGAGTAAGAAGAGAGAACAGATCGAAAGACAGAGAGGGCGGTGGTGGTGGTGGAAGGCAAAGAAAGAAGAAACAAAAACTGTAAAAATATTTTAGTGAAGTGTCGTTGTTAATTAACCGGTCTACCGACGTCCATTCTTCTACAAGAAAAAAGAGGGAAGGATGGAAAGGAGAAATATTTGTGAACATAAAGATGAAAAGTAAAGTAAAAGTCAACGGTTAGAGTTGACTACGTAAATTTATGAAAAAGGGCCACTCGGAAAGATGGTAGTTTCTAAGAGACCATCTTGGTAAGTTGGTCATCTTTAGGGGCCAAAATCGAATAACATTCTGGCAAAACAAGATTGGGGTATTCATACCTACAGAGAAACTCAAATCATTGACCTCTTTCTTATCATATATGCCATAAAGCAAATACAGAGAAACTCAAATCTTCTTCAAACAAGAGATAGTTGTAGAAAATAATAGTTGTTTTTGTACTTGTATATCAAAATATTTTTGTTGATTAGGATGCACTGTTTGTAGAATAATCTATCAAAACTAAACGATAGGATCGTACTATTTTTGGTAACCAAAATCGATGGATTCAAAACGATTTTGATTCCCAAAATTGATTTAACCGCAATGACTTTAATTCAAAAACCTTCCCCAAATTACTGGAGTTGAAAACGATAGAGATTGATTTTGTGAAATAAAATTGTTTCAACCCCATCGTTTTCAAAGAGGCGAGGGCGTGTGAATTGAAGTTGGAATTGGCGTGATAATCGATTTTGTGAACAAAAATTAGAAGTCCACCAATTTAATAGAGTCGAGTGAGTGCTAAGAAAATGGCGTAGTAAAAGAATGGGCATTCACATAAATGGGAGGAGAGAGGGGCTATTAACAAAAACATAAGCACCGAAAAAATTTGACATATTTCGAGGGAAAGTTTATAGGCAATGCCCGAACTTGTTCAAGGCAGTGTATTTTATATAACTTAGTCAAAAGAAGTTGACCAAAGTATAGTTAGAGGCAATACGCAATTTAAAGGTGTCTATCACCCACTTTTCTTTCTGTTCTTCTTCCAACAAACAGTCGCCAACAGGTGATCTTCGGCCGGCGACTTCTTTGTTCTCGTTTTCTTCCTTCTTCTTCCTCCACCTCCTTCTTCTTCTTTCTCCTTTTTTTCAGAGATGTTATAGAGAAAGAAGAAAAGAAGGAGAAAGAAGAAGAAGAAGAAGAAGAAGAAGCAGGAAGAGGAGGAGAAAGAAAGAAGAAAGAAGAAAAAAATTGTCAGGCTGGAGATCACCGTTCGACGACTGTTTGCCCTTCGCCGAAGATGGAAGAAGAAGAAAGGAGACACAAGAAGAAATTTTTTTTTTGTTATGGTCGTCGGTCAACAGGCTACAACCTAACGACGTCAATTGTGCCGTTAGGTCAAACATTAGTTGAGGCATTGCTTTCTTTGCATACATTGCTATTAACCATTTTAAGAATTGCCCTTAGCAAGCTTGCCTTTAATAAGTTTGGGCATTGCCTATAAAACCTCCATAATCTCTTTAACAAATAGAAATATAATGTAAACAAGGATACGGTTGAAATATCAAAATCTAGTAACCGACTTATATTTCAAAGATCCCAACAAATTTCGTTTCTTAGTTTATTTATCAGAATCTGATTTTACTAAGGGTCTGTTTGATACGTGAGAAAATCAACTGAGAAAATCGATTTTCTTCTGTTTGATAAGACCAAAATGATGAAAAAGTAATTTTCTGATAGAAAAAAAGGTTGGAAAATAGACTTAAAAAAATTCTTACCTAAAACATGGGAAAACAGATTTCCCACGCTCAGATAAAAGTGCGCTCTCTCTCCTCATCTGTCCCGTGCTTTTCTCTCAATCCCCAAACTTCATCTCTCTGCAATCCTTCTCGTCGATGAATCTTTCTCACGAATGGACCAGATAATGGATCAATTGGATAGCAGGGAAAGTATATCTTTCGGATTGCTCTGAAAGTTCTTTCATCTTAGTACACAATGTCTTTCTTTCACCCTTCTCTCTCTAGTTATTTTCTGTTTCTCTCTCTAAAACTAGGTTAGACATGAGTTTCATTTAAACAAAAAAGTAACATGGGTAAGCATGAATAATTTCAGTTCAATTACAACACAACACACCCTAGTTGATGAACAAATGGCATAAATTTTTCAGTAATAGAAAAAAAAACAAATAGTTGGGGGTATGGAAATAAAAAACAAATTAATCTCTTCAAGAGATTGTGATGGATAATAGGATGCGTTACATAAGACAGATCCAAAATAGGAGATCCGGCGGTCAAGATAAGTTGCAGAAATAATATATATGTGTAACACGTGTATGTACGTGACGGATCGAGAAGACGAGATCCGACGATCAAGAAGAATTCAGAATATTGAAGATATATTGAAGATATATTGAAGATATGTGAAGATTTAGTTTCTTATATTCAGAATATCTCTTGTAACTATCTAATGGTAATATTAGATAGATTTTGTATTATTTCCTAGTTTAGTAATCAGAAACTAGGAAACCCTAAACCCTAAGTCATCTATAGATAGGAGAGGGTTCTAGGAATCAAACTCATCGAGTTATGTCTGACCAATGTAACCGATCAAACCTACATACAATTGTATGTGGTGATTATGAATAAAGAGTTATTTCTCCGTGGATGTAGGTCTTGAGTATTCGACCGAACCACGTTAAATTATCGTGTCTTTAATTCATGTCCATATCTCCGATTATTATATAATCGTGAATTTAACAATGGATGGAAGATTCCCAACGTTCTTATCTAGGTCAAGTTGATGGTAGATTTCGTTTGCTAGCTTCTCCACAGTTGTAAATTTCGGGTTAATCCCTAAACTGTTCCTTGAACATGAACTCTATCTCTATCTTTCTCTCATTAATTTGGGGAAGAAGATAAGATACCAACAAAAATTCTAAAGGGATCCATAAAAGCCCAATTAATACATATTTAGCTGAAGGCACTCCCTTTTTCTTACATTCTTATCAAACACTTAAAACCTAATTTCACATGTAAAAGTTGGTTTTCTTTCCCATCAGAAAAAAAATGGTTTTCATATGTATCAAACGGACCCTAAATCAAACAAATTTGATCTTTAAACCCCAACTGAATGCTCCTTAACAACAAATCTATTATATAAAACAGAAGGGAAAACGATGACTGGGACAAACATCCTTTTTTAATAAAGGATATTGTCTAGAAGTCCTTCTCAAAACTTAAAATATAGTCCTTCGTAGAAATAAAGTTACCTATTTAAAAAACAATAATCTTTTCTGTCTTAAAATTAAAATAACTAATTTAAGAAAAAAAAAGAAACAAAATAAATTTCAAAGGTTAAAAAAAAAAATTAAAATCTCTCTCTCTCAATAAAATAATAACTAATTTAAGAGAAAAGAAACAAAAAAATAATAACTAATAAAAATCTCTCTTTCAATAAAATATGGTTGCCAATACGTGGACAACCAAATTTGTTACGTGGACAAAACTTTTTGATGGGTGTAAATATAATATATTAATTTAAGTGGACAACCAAATTTCTTTCTCTCTCTATACTTCCTAGCCTTTACCGCCATCATCACCATGAGATTGAGGAGCAAAAACCCTTTGTAGAACATCATTCATGTCTATTAGATTGCCTATTCGTTCTCCTCTCTGTTTATGTGAAACAACTTGGTGGGGATATAAGGATTTAGATATTTTGGGATGTCTTCTTCTTATTTACTTGGTATATGGGGTTTGAAAATCAAATCAAACATATTTACTCACGATGGAAAAACAAATTAATTTGTGGAAGAACAATTTTTCTCTCTACATTATATCATGATTTGTTCCTCCACTGGTTTACTAAGCAGAAAACTATAAAAGAAGCAAAACAATAAGATGAACTGATGAAGAATGAGTTATTATTCTTACTAGGATTTTAATAGATTTTTGATTCATCAAATTATAGGAACAAATATATAAGATAATTGGAGTTTCTGTTGTTGGGCAGTCTTGATTCATCAAGAGAAATACCATCAAGGAGATGGTTGTTGGGTGGAGAAAACATCTGTGAATTATGTGGAAGAAATTTACAAGAAATAAATTGTCCTCTTTAAAATTAGTTATATTTCAACCCAATATATTTGTCCACAGAAGAAATCTGTTTGTCCATATATTGTCCACCTAAAATATAATAATAAATTTCGTAACATTTGATTGATACAAGTGTCCGTGCCCTAGGGCACGGGATATAGTGAAAACGATTCTCATTAAAAATGAATTTGAGATGTTTACAAGTATATAAAGATAAACCCTAACAAACTTAATAACAACTCTAACAGAATTGTGTTTTCTCTCTCTAACTGTCTCAACAGATTCTCAACAAACTAACAAGCTTAAGTTATGATACATTGAGGGTGGACAAAGGTTTTGTCCAGCACTAACCAACTTAACCACTCTTGAGTCTTCATGATTCTGTGAGAGAGAGCTGAATAAGAAATCCACCAGCTCCTATTTGAAATACACTCCATTACCCTCCCTCAAGCTAAGCGATGGGTAAGAGCTTAAGCTTGCTTCGAAAAAGAGAGAATTGAGGACCAGGTAGTGCTTTGGTTAGAACATCTGCTGGTTGAGAGGAAGTGGACACATAAGCAAGCTTAATCCTTTTGTTAATTACCAATTCACGAATGAAATGGAAATCCAAAGCAAGATGCTTTATTTTGGATTGAAAAACAGGATTAGAAGCTAAGGCTAAGGCCGAGACATTATCACACCAAAGTATTGGTGGAGCTGAGATAAAAACATGAAGGTCTTGAAGAAGAGAACAAATCCATAGAACCTCAGCTGCAGATTGAGCAAGTGACCTATACTCTGCTTCAGTGGACGACCTAGATACTGTTGGCTGCTTCTTTGCTGACCAAGAGATGGAATTTCCCCCTAAGTAGATGATGAAACCAGAAGTGGAACGACTATCACAGGCACTACCAGCCCAATCTGCATCTGCATAAGCTTGTAAATCCAAGAATTTTGATTTTGTGAAATGAAGACCATAATTGACAGTTCCTTTAAGATATCTTAGAATCCTCTTGACAGCCAAAAGATGAGAAGTCCTAGGCTGACTCATGAATTGACAAACAAGATTAACAGAATAATTGATATCTGGTCTGGTCCATGTTAGATATTGTAGAGCCCCCACCAAGCTTCTATAATGAGTTGGATCATCAAGAAGGTCACCATCATTTGGGCTAAGTTTTGTTCTATGAGGTAATGGGGTAGAACAAGGTTTGGCATCAGCCATTTGAGCCTTTTTGAGAAGATCAAGAGTGTACTTAGTCTGAGTAAGATAAAGGCCAGACTCATCTCTTTTAACCTCCATTCCCAAAAAATAATGAAGGGGACCCAAGTCCTTCATAGCAAATTGAGAGCTAAGTGTAGCAATGAGAGAGGCACAAGCTGATGAGGAGTTACCTGTGACTAATATGTCATCAACATACACCAGCACATATAGAAGAACCCCATTTTCTGAGTAGACAAATAATGAAGTGTCTGAGAAGGATTTCTGAAAACCAAAAGCCAACAAAGAATCAACTAACTCCTCATACCAAGCTCTAGGAGCTTGTTTTAAGCCATAGAGTGATTTGTGCAATTTACATACATAGTTAGGCTTTGATTTATCTTGAAATCCTGGAGGCTGAGTCATGTAAACCTCTTCTTTGAGATGACCATGTAGGAAAGCATTGCTAACATCTAGCTGCTTGATCATCCAGTCATTCTGAGTTGCTAAAGAGAGAAGAACTCTAATGGTGGTTGGCTTTGCTACAGGACTAAAGGTTTCTGAGTAATCAATTCCTTCTCTTTGATGGAAACCTTTTGCTACTAAACGAGCCTTGTACCTCTCAATGGTACCATCTGACTTCTGTTTCAATTTGAATACCCATTTGCAACCAACTAGATTCTGATTAGGAGAAGGAGGAACAAGAGACCAAGTGTTTAAATCTTCTAAAGCCTTAAACTCAGTAGCCATGGCCTCTCTCCAGTTAGGATCCTTATTAGCTTGAGTAAAACATGTAGGTGTGGGTGGTAAAGAATCAATTTGTAATGATGAGCTAATAGGATGTTTAGTTGAGGCTAAAAAACTTTTGGGTTTGTGGATACCAGACTTGGACCTTGTTTGCATAGGATGTATAGACTGAGTAGTGGTTGAAGAGATAATAGACCTAGGTAAGGCAGTAGAACCAGATGTTTCAGTAGGTAAGGTAATAGGATTTGATGATATTTCAGTAGGAAAAGTAATAGGATTTTGGTGTGATTCAGTAGGAATAGAAGAATCACTTGAGTTTGGTGATGTAATAGGAGATGGGAGTGATTCATGAGGAGAATTAGATATCACAGGTGATGATGGTAGTTGCTGATCTAAGTTTAAAGTTTGAGTGACTAAGGGAGGATAAGAAGATGACTGAATTGGGGTAAGAGAAATGGGATAAGTGGCTGAATGTGGAGAAGAGGTCAATGAGGAATTACTTAAAGACTGTAATGGGAAGTATTCTTCATTGAATACCACATGTCTCGATATATATACCCTCCCAGTAGAAACATCTAAACATTTATAACCTTTTTGATTAGTAGCATAACCTATAAAGACACATTCTTTGCTCCTAGGATCAAGCTTGTTGGAAGTATAGGGTTTTAACCATGGGTAACAAGCACACCCAAAGACTTTAAGGAAATCATAATCAGGAGAACAATAAAAGAGTTTTTCCAAAGGAGAAATGTTATCTAAATGAGCTAAAGGTAATCTGTTAATGACATAGTTAGCTGCATTGAGAGCTTCAAGCCAATAAGAAGAAGAAAGAGAAGCTTGAATAAGAAGGGTTCTAGTTATATCAATGAGGTGTCTATGCTTAGACTCAGCAACCCCATTTTGTTCTGGGGTGTGAGGACATGTTAGCTGATGATTAATCCCTTTAGTTTGAAGAAATAATCGAAGAGAGGTAGCAATAAACTCCCCACCTCCATCTGTCCTAATCATTTTAACACTCTTGCCCAACTGGTTTTCAATATTGTTCACAAAAGAGATAAATGCAGAAGTGAAATCAGACTTAGAAGATAAAGGAAGGATCCAACAAAACTTAGAGAAATCATCTATCACATTAGCATAGTATTTAATACCACTAACAGATACAGTAGGTGCAGGACCCCATAGGTCTATATGTAGCAATTCTAAAGGAAAAGAAGCTACATTATGTGAAGGTTTAAAGGAAAGCTTCTTGCTTCTTCCTAGCTGACAGTCTGAGCAGAAAATAGGTTTGAGAGGTGCAGAAGTGAACAGGTGCTTCAACTTGTGCATTGATTGAAAAGAAGGATGACATAATCTCTTATGCCAAAGTGCAGGAGAAGTAGATCTAGCAAGGAAAGATGTTATTTTGGGTTTGATTGAAGAAGCACTCTCAAGCTTGATTGGGTATAAGCCTCCTTCAGCTGGCCCTTGGAAAAGAGTCTGGTTCGAATTGAGATCCTTCACATAATATTGAATAGGATCAAATGTTAAAGAACAATGATTATCTTTTGTGAACTTATTAACAGACAACAGATTATGTGTGGCTTGAGGAACAACAAGAACATTCTTGAGAGAGAAAGAATGATTATTATGTGAAAAATTAGAATCACCAAAGTGTGTAATTTTCATACCTTGGCCATTAGCTGTGGAGATTACTTCCTTTCCTTTATAAGAAGAAGAAGAGGAGGAAGCTATGTTTGAGACATCTGGGGTGATATGGTGTGAAGCACCAGTGTCAGCAAACCAGGGATTTTCTCCAAAAATGTTGGCAGTAGCAAGCATAGCTGCTATGTTATTTGGTGGGTTGCGACCTTGATAAGCAAAATTCATACGATGGTAGCATTCAGCAGCTGTGTGTCCCACTTTGTGGCATATTTGACAAGTAGGTTTGTCTCCATTAGAGTACCTTGAACCATAACTTTTGCCTTGAGGATTACCTTGAGAATTACCTTGAGAATTACCTTGAGAAGTATAATTTTTACCTTGAGAAGAATGATTATTGAATTGCCTTGAACCTCTGAATCGACTATTGGATTGATTGGAAGAATGACCAGTACCTGACCTTGGTTGATTGAATCGATTAAATGAAGAAGATTGAGATGAATGAGGATTAGTGAAGAGAGCATGATTCACATTAAGCATAGACCTCTTTTGTCTTTCTGATATAGTTATTTCCTCACTAATAAGAAGGTTTTGAAGTTCAGGTACAGACACAGGAGGTTTTCTCAATCGAATTGCAGTTGAAAAAGAGTCATATTCAGGAGGAAGAGCACGCAAAATACTCACAACTAACTCGACATTCGAAGCTGGACTACCAGCAGCAGCAAGTGAATCAGAGATCTTCTTCACTTTTGCAAGGAATTCAGGCATTTTATCAGTATCTTTCTTCAAATCACAAAGATTCTCCTGTAATTGAAAGATATGAGAGGTAGAAGCTGCAGCAAAAGAGTCCTCAAGATTTCGCCATAGTTCTCGAGAAGTAGTATTACCAATGACATACGGAATTACTGAATCTGAGAGTGTTGAATTGATCCAAATCAATAAAGTTTGATCTTCTTCAACCCAATCAAGATAATCAGGATTTATTTCCTTCTTTTCCTCATCTAAAAACTGATCTGGTTGTGGACGAGAGCCATCTATTAGATCAAGAACATTATATTTCTTAAGTATTGGTAAGAATAATGATCGCCAAGCAAGATAATTGTCGCTTTGAAGCTTGATTGGGATAACATTTCCCATAGAATTGATAGAAAGAGAGGTGATTTTTGGATGATCCATTGAGTTTGAGATGATTTTGTGTTTGAAATCGAGAATTAGAAGATGAAGATTGAAGTTAGAAGAAGATGAAGATTGAAGTTAGAAGAAGATGAAGATTGAAGTTCGAAGAAGATGAAGATTGAAGTTAGAAGAAGATGAAGATTGAAGTTCGAAGAAGATGAAGATTGAAGTTCGAAGAAGATGAAGATTGAAGTTCGAAGAAGATGAAGATTGAAGTTTGGTTTTAGAGAGAGAAAGTAGAAATGAGAATTTCAGAGAAAGAAAAGCGCATTAGCTCTGATACCATAGTGAAAACGATTCTCATTAAAATGAATTTGAGATGTTTACAAGTATATAAAGATAAACCCTAACAAACTTAATAACAACTCTAACAGAATTGTGTTTTCTCTCTCTAACTGTCTCAACAGATTCTCAACAAACTAACAAGCTTAAGTTATGATACATTGAGGGTGGACAATGGTTTTGTCCAGCACTAACCAACTTAACCACTCTTGAGTCTTCATGATTCTGTGAGAGAGAGCTGAATAAGAAATCCACCAGCTCCTATTTGAAATACACTCCATTATTTAGTGATTAGAAGAAAACAAAACTTTGGAGAAGAAGATGAAGAAAAGAAGAAACTCTTGGAATGAGTTTAGGGTTTATATCCCTAGAAAGATTTTGTTTAAGTTTATAAAAGTTCCTTCTAAACTCTCTTATAGTATTTTCTAAAAATTTCGATTTTTTCAACTCTAAAATTGGAAGCATTATAGTAACAAATCGAATTAAAAAAATCAATATCAATTGACCAATTTTATAGAAAATTTTAATTCTCAGCAAATATTTTTTTATTCTTCAAAATGGGGGCAAAAAATAACTGGATTGTGTAGTGTGTATAGGGGGGACCACAATAATGATATTCTCTCTTCATTATGTAACCAATTGGTTAGGTTGTCGGGTCCTGGAGTGGATAGGATGAGAAAGATTGATTTTGATTACTTTAAGAACTCAAAACTGTTGACTTTAAATAGTATTCTGGGTGAATGGTCCAACTTGGGTTAACACCTAGGATGACCACTCATTACTGTAACCTTTTGAAATATGCGTCGCATTCTTAAGCCACTAGTGCGGGTACCTCTTCCGATCACCAAGGGTTTCTTACATTTTTTTTTTAACTTGACTCATTTTTTATGCATTATTTTCTTTTTGGCCCCTAATTGGTAACCAAGTTGCTATTTTGACTCTATAAGTGTTTTGCAGTGCGCTTTGACCCCAATACATTTCCAACTCGCCCCGGCATTGTTTTTTTAACTTCTGCCCTTGAGGTCATTGATTTTTCAATTACGTTATGTTTTAAATCGTATATTTTTTGTTCTCCCATTTTGTCTCTCCTTTTATAAATCTCACCATCTTCAACAATCACATGTAGAGAGTGCCTAGTTGGTTAATCCTTTTCATTTTTTTACTCTCCACTGCTACCATCACAACTATCGTCGTTACCGTGATTAACGTCTTCAACCACGATCTTAGTCGCCATCACCTTAACACCCCATGACCTCCTCCATTATCCTTGACGAGGAGTTTGAGGAGCCTCGTCAAGGGTGTACCAGGGTCGAGGCTTTTCTTAACCTCCCAGCAAGAGTTCTAATGAATGCTCGTTTATCATTCTAACGAACAAATCTTTATCAAAGCACCCGTAGATTAGCCATTCTGCAAATAGTAACCATTTTAAAAAAGTTCATGACTCCCTAAGTGATCTTACACTCAAAACTTCAATTATTTCTTTACTTCATTAGTTGTCAAGATCTAACTCCCCTTAGTTTGATTTGTCTGAACCTGAATTATCTGAGTCAAAGTCAGACTTGTTTTGTTAAAAGTCAAAAAAAGTCATTTCTCTTCATTTCAGACAAAAGTCTCTTACTCAAACTTATATCATGTGTGAATAAAATCTATATAATAAAACAAAAGGGAAAAACGTTGATTGGGACAACCATCTTTTTTTAATAAAGGATATTATCTAGAATCCCTACCCAAATTTTAAAATATAGTCATTCTTCGAAATAAAATAACTTATTTAAAAAAATAACCGTGTCCTTCTTAGATATAAAATAACTAATTTAAGAAAAAAGTAAACAAAAGAAATTGTAAGAGTTTAAAAAATAAAATTTAAATCTCTCACCCTCTCAATAAAATAACTAATTTAGAAAAAAAAGGAAACAAAAGAAAATAAACAATGAGTAGAGTATCAATAAGTTAGGGTATCCAGAATATAGCAGTAATAAATATGGGAAGTCGGGTAACATGTTCGGGGAGAGCGGCTAGAAAAATACTGTGGGACACCTATAGAAGCATTGGGCTAAAATTTTGCCAAATTCGATTGATACAACTGTTCGTGTCCTAGGGCACGGGATATACCCTAGTGGATCTAAAAATCATCTTTATTCAGCAATTCAGACCAGTTATACCCACACATCAAGACAAAAATTCTAAAAACTAACTAGAGTCACCATTACCACCGCCTTTTGTTCTAAACATCTCCTTGCAACAGAGCTCGTGTATTCTTCGCTTGCAAGGGTTGTTATATCAAAACAGGTTAGGTGGCGGATTCCGGAAGCTGCATCCACATATTTGTTTACGCTTGACACGTTTCGATTTCGTGCCTTTGAAGATAAATTCTTGTTGTTCTGGTTGATTCTGTGACGTCACAGATTTGATCTTCTGATCACGTGCTTTCGGCATTAATCCCTGATTAGAGAAACGAAACGTTACCGAGGTTCATGAATGCTCTATCTATTAGGGCCTTTCTGTCTTTCCACGGGGAGTTTCATGAATGCTCGTTTATTGTTTCATCAAGGTTTTTCGGCGACGATGTCTGTTTGTTTCGTCTTTCTATAGTGGTATCTTTATAAATGCCCTTGGGGATGGCGGGACCAGCTTACTTTTTCTTCATGGCTACACTATCGATTTGAGGGACTCTTTCCAGAGATAATCTTGGAGTAGATTTCTACTTGAATCTCGTTACTCCCGATATGTTCATTCATAGCTTCAGTATAGATGTTGAAGGCGAGGGTTTTATCAGAGTTTTTCGTTGGATGGGTTTATCTGTGTTCTCTTTGCCGACCTCTTTTGTCCCATAACTTTTCACTATGAGGGGTGTTCTAAAAGATCTTCAACTGGTGATCTTCGACGTGACAGGGTATCTAGTTCGTCAGAGAGGAGACGGTCGACTCATAGCCGTGGTTGTTGATGTTTCGGTGAACCTGGTCACCCTTCCCGATGTTATTTCTTCTTCTCCCCCGTCCTTTTCTTCCCCTTCCTTATGATCCGACAACCGTTGTTGGATGCTTTTTGTAGATAATACCTTTAAGTTAATGAACGGTTCTTTTCGTTTGTGCTTGAATGGACTTAATTTCCTTTTTTTTCAACTGTCCTTTGGCTTTTCAACAAAACAAAACAAAACAGAAACTTGTTGTTCTGTTAGCAAACCCCTAAGCTTACTAATGCGAATGTCTTCCCCTGCACAAAAAATTCAAGTTAGACCTACTGCGTTTAACATGCTTGGCCTAACTTACTAGCTCCTTCTGCAAATTCAAGAAATTAGTTAGCCCTGTATATTGGTTTGTGATTTCTGTCGTTTATTGATCGTAGCTCTCGTTATCAGGGTTGGTTCGCTTGCTCAAGCAAAACTAGTTTTGACTAGAACTTCTCCTTGGCTCCTAGGTCGTAGCTTTCGCTATCAGGGATGTTTCGTCGGCTTGAGCACGACTAGTTTCGACTAGGACTTCTCCTTGACCCCTGGTCATAGCATGGGCTACCAGGGTTGTTTCCTCGGCTTAGGCACGACTAGTTTAGACTAGGACTTCTCCTTGACCCCTGGTCGTAGATTGGGCTACTAGGGTTGTTTCATCAGCTTGAGCACGACTAGTTTATACTAAAACTTCTCCTAGACCCCTGGTCGTAGCTTGGGCTGCCAGGGTTGTTTCGTCAGCTTGAGCATGACTATTTTAGACTAGGACTTCTCCTTGACCGCGACAAGGGTTGTTTTGTCGGCTTGAGCACGCCTCGTTTAGACTAGGTCTTCTCCTTCATCACTGGTCGTAGCTTGGGCTACCAGGGTTGTTTCTGTAGGGTTACGTATGTGTCTAATACACTATCTAGTGTTTATTGCGGAATCTTAAACATCTATATGTTAACACTAGACATCCAGGATCGATATTTACATGACTAATCAATGAACTAGAATGGAAAGAAGATTACCTTAATCGCTTTCCCACGAACAAAATTCCGACTAGATTCGGAAGATCAAGAACTCCAACTGTAGTTCATCTACTTGAGACACTGAGTGTATGACTTGAACTCCTTCCTTCGAGTCAGCTAGGACCTTCTTGAAGGTTGAGATAAAGAACACTTTCTTCTTGACTAGATAACCGAGAAAACTCATTTTTTCTCTTTCTTGCTTTTTCTCTCTTGAAAAGCTCTCTTAACTTTGCTCTTGATTGCATACATAATTATGTCTAATGAGGTCTATTTATAGGGAACATAGTTTAGGAGTTTGTCCCAAACTAGGATTCCTAAAATATCTCACTTAAGGAATATCCTTAGAAGTCCCATATAAAGCCAAATTAGGGCTTATGGTGTGGTCGGCCACTATAGTCCATTATGGGCTTTGTGGCCGGCCCACTTAAGGGTGTAGCCGGCCATGTGCTGGACGGCCCCTTTCAAAGGTCGGCCATCACCTGGCCGGCCCCTTTATGGGCACTCCCGGCCTTTTAGCCCGGGTTTATGTATACTTGTCCGGACTCTTCCGAACACTAAATAATGGATTCAATCCACTTATTTGCCACTTTATATCTAGTCAATCTCTCTCCGTTCAAACCATCACTCTTATGTGTAACCCTTGTAGGATCTGGTCAATGTTAGCCGCGGATTACCAAAGTCATCCGACAATTGTAGTTGGCTTCTAGCTAAGCATTACGACCCCTATTTCGACCGGACTAATGATCTTCCGTATAAGGTCATTATGATCCTATTTGCCAAATCGTACGCATTGCCATCTTGGTCAAAGGACATTCCCTTATAAGGATACCTTTCCTTCGGACCGAGGGAATATATCCTTCAGTCTCCCACTTGTACTTAGAACAAGTGCAATGCTCGATTCCAATGTCTTTTCATATCTCATCTGATATGTCATACTTATCAGACTTTTTTGATCCCGAGAACAAACTGTCAAATCAAATGATTAACGCTTAATCCATTTGATCATGGCCATGCAATATTCAGTTGTTTCTCATCAAGTGGTCCGGAGATATTTTATCCTGATTTTACTCAGGAAGACATATTCCATTCTTGTACACCCACTCAATTATATGTCTATCCTGTCTCCCCCAGTAATCCGCCTTTATAACCTCCTTTTACGGCGCGGCGTTTAACGGTACCAAAGTTCGACATTCCTTACATAAACTGAGCGAGTACTCATGTTTTGAGGAACCTCTCCGATTTGCTAAATGAGAGTTATGACATCTTATGACTTCTTCTCTTGAAATACTCTCACTTGGTGGGTTTCCAGTGTATCAGCTTATACACCCATGAAGTTGACTTTGAATACTCCTATTCCTATAGCCCAAAAAACAGCAATATCTCCTCAATCACTCATGCTAGTCTTCTTAAGTCATTGTTGTCCAACCAATGACCTGGACTAGGGTTATTATAATGGTGTGCTTCCATGTTCACTTAGTAGGGTTTCTTTCATTAGATCACGCATCTAATAAACCTACCTAGAACACTCCATTATTTTGGACTGGCTTCTAAATTCTAAACCATAATTTAGATGACGAAATAAACTGAGTTTATTTCGGATAACAAGAGTTTGTAAATATTGAGCACCGCGTAAACTCCTTTACGTTTCTCAACTTTACAAGTCTTTTTAGGATTTTCTACCTTGATCCTAATTCCTTAGATCCGTTCATCTTCCATGTTCGTTCTAAGGTGACAGTTTAGTTTTTGTTTTCACTTTACTTATTATTATCTTGCTTATGAACGTCTTTTATAAGCTATTACGATAATATCAGTTTCTCAAACTGAAATTAGTACTTCTTAAGTTCTAATTTTAATTTCTTATCTAGTAGAGTTAGCAACGACTCCCAGCATGAAAACTCATTTTCATCTTTTCTCCCTTCCTAAAAGATTCTTATCTTTATTTTTGGAAGATTGCTTTTATGACTTTCTTTGACCTTTGTGTTCAGAGATATGATCCCAGATGCTTCCAGCATTCTAGGTCTTTCTCTGATTTTTATGGGTGACGACATCTTTTGTACTCCAAGTACTTCTTTTAGATGTGCGGGTAAATCTCAATCATCTTCATGATCGATCTTATGTTGTCCAGACATAAGTATTTCTCTCATGTTTTTTGCTTTCGCTATTCAGAATTTTTCAAATTCCGAGTTTGCTTGGCAGTTCTCATATGAGATGGGTAGATTCTCTTTTAAAATTCCTTTTGAACGAGTTCTCATCACTTTAATCTATTGATATAGATTTTGATGCCCTTATTAGTTTACCCTCGTCTTTGTCCTATTGAGTTAGTTCTCCAACTATTTTTAACATTCCTGATGTTTTTTCTCAATCCCAGTATGTCTCTACATACAGGACTTTGAAACCTTCTTGTTTCACTCCCACTTACCTTTTTGTCGAACAAGACTAATCATTCTAGGAAATTGAATCCAGACAATTTCTTTACGAACGTTTAGAAACTCACTCTTTAGATCTTATCTCTTTAGAATCTCAGTCTAAACTCGGAGTGGTTTTGCTATAGTTTCTGTGAATCTTCTTTCTAAGACTCACTCGGGGTTTTGAGCACATATCGAGATATTTCCTTAACTTCTTTTAAGAGGTCTCGTGGTGAGTAACTCCTTACTCCTATTTGTTGCGCTTATTCGAACTTGTTTCGAATATTTATTTCCTCCCACTTGTCCATTTTAAAAGACGCCTTCTTTTAAATAGGACACCATCGAGAGCAACAAAAGTTGTTCCGATGATTTGTGAGGAAACCCCGTTATTCTTCGTTCGAAGAATCTATGTCAAACGGTCTTTTAGACTTTTGATAAAAGATCATTTTAGAACTCTTTCTAAAATCCATACTTGTATGGAATCTTTTATTTTCTATAGCTTTTTAGGTTTTTAGTAAGACATTTAGACTTTTATTTTCGGAAGATTCCATGACTTTTAGACTTATGATCTCATCATAATCTTTGGTCACATTTGATCCTTACTTGATTTAGGTTTAGTCTCTAAGACTTTCCTTTAATCTAGTGTTTAGTCTATTCTAGTCATATTAGTCACTTTCTTATGTCTAACATAAGTTCTAGTGAGTAATTTGACCTTTGGGATCTCGTCAAATTTCTTTTGTTTGAACCATGATTAACTATCGTTGAGAGATACGAGATCAATCAACTTTAGCTTCATCCATGTTCTTTCAAATTTATTTGACTAGATTAGAATAACTAAATTGGATCGTTCGGTATAATTGTTAAAAGTTGAATAGGCATTTTTCTTGAGAACATTTATAAAATACTGATTGTTTTATTTATCTCCATAATCTTTTTACAGAGTCAATGTTCTTAAAAATAAAAAGAAAACTAAAAACTAATTTAAAGTTATGCCTATGGAGCCCATGATCCTTCTCCACCTTTATGTAGCAACTTTTGCTTCTTCAGCTTTTGACAGGTTCGTCTCCTATTCAATGAATACTCAGCTTCCATTTGTTCTTATCATTCATAATGAAAAGAACAATTTTAGGTATCCAATACCTTTTAGGAATTGTATTTAATTGAATAAACTTTTAATTCTTATTACCTTGAGCGGAAATCACATTTTCGTTGTTTAGTTCTTCTTGGTAGCGTGGACAATCTCTTATCCATATATGAGATCTGCTACACAGAATATGCAGTTATTGTTAGGAAGGATTGTTTTAGGTCTTCAGACTCTCCCGCCCCTTTTTGTCCTAGGGCGTCTCCTTCTCCTAACTTCTTCTGTTCCCGAGTTTGTACCTTCTTGAACAATAAGAACTTCTTCTGTATTTTTAGGTACAACGAATCTGCTTTCGGCCACTTCCAGAATAACGAGCAATCTTTCCAGTGAAACTAATCCAAATTTCAGTTCGAAATTATTCCTTACTTGCTCAAATCCATCATGTAAGGAGAGCAAGATTGTGTCAATTGCCATATGAACGTCCATAGGAGATCCCAACCACTTCAAGTCACTAAGATGGTCCATCATGCTTAAGACATGAAGTGACGGGTTCCCCTTGTTGATGGCGTTTATCAAGAAAACTTGAGAAGATCTTAAATCTTTCAATTTGACATTGTGTTCTGAACACATTTCTTAGCTGTTGAATGATGTTGTATGCATCCATGTCAATGAAAGTATCTAGATATTTTGTTTCCATGGATACCAGCATTAGTGTTGTCACTGGTCCTGACTTTATCTTGATAATTTCAACTTGCTCACCTTCTTCTTTAGAAGAGGTTTCTGTAAGTGTCCGGATAGGCGTGTCCAATACTACTGTTGTTTTCCTGAGAATTTTTCTCAAATTTCTTTCCCATTGAACGTAGTTTGTATCGTTCAATTTCTCTATCATGTTGCAAAGGTCGAAGATTCCTCCGTTCGTCATAATTAAACTACATGTAAGAATTGCGAAAGTGAGTTAAACTTGTTATCCTGGCATAATAGTCGTGTATGCCTATATTATTCTTTATTTATTGTCCCCTAAGAATAATATAATTCCAGGATCCCATTTCATCGGAATTAAGCGTACTAGGGCACTGCCCTTAATCCGTCGTCCTGGGTGAGTAACATCTTACTGATCATACTCTTACAACTCCTGGTTGACAAATTTCACACTTTAGTGTCAAATTGTCCTTTTGCCTCGAAATCCAAAACCCTTTTGCTGACTCGTTGAGAATAACCATTTAGACATGTAGACCTATGCTATAGATCTACCCCTATCGTCTCGGGGTAAAAGATGGCACTCTGCGAAGGCCGACCCACCATCGATCAACAAGAGATCAACAGGTGTCTTAATCTGGGTAGGCTTTACTCAAAATTCTTTTTGGGACTTTTTACGTAATTTATCAAGTTACGTTACTGTGAACTCCTGCATAACCAATTATGATTTATTACGTAAATGTTTATGTGAGTTTGCGTAATGATTTATTCAAATCTTTAGTATATCCCTAAAAGATCGCATCTTTTAGGTTAATTTCTTGTTCGCCTATGGTTCGTATGGATTCTCATCCTTGAACCTCCATTGATTACTCCCACTTGAACCATGATCTCATCATTCGGTTCATCAATGGATTCCTAGACCCTATACTCTAAGTATTATTTCGGGCACAATCACTTGTGTTTAGGAACAAGAAACGTTTGCCTATCTAAAGGTATACTAAACTACGCAATCACATAAAATGTACATACATTCGAATATATGACAGTCATAGTAAAGTATGTATCCTAGATACGTTTCTAGGTTCGCTATGTCTCGTATAGCTAAATGTGGGAAATAATGACATTCCTATGTCTAACGTGAGTTCTAAGTCTATAAAATACGGACCAATAGCACGTCATGTTTCTTCCTTAATGATTTCCAAAATCGCTTTAAGGAAAAACTGCGTTTGGGCCCTTTGACGGCCCGGGTCAATTTCGGAAAAATAAGTTTGAAATTCGGAGAAAAATGTCTGAAAAACTCCCACTCGGGTCAAGGCCCAAAAGTCCTCGAGTCAAACTCAAAAAGACCCAAGTTGATCCTGGTCAAACCCTGGTCAAAGTTTTGGTCAAAGTCCCTTTGCTAGTCTCGGGACAACCCTTGACTCTGACTAGTCATAGGCCGGACCAAGGGACAACACGTTCCATCGTGCTTTGTCCCTTGGCTAGACGCGTCCTAGCCGGGTCAGATGCGTCCTAGACGCATCTGGCCCTAGGACAGAAACTAGGATGCGTCCTGGACGCATCCTAGTGGAGTTTGGTGCATGAGACGCGCCCTAGATGCGTCTCGGGTGGGACGGCATGGGAATCCATCTTAGGATGCCTTTCGGACGCATCCAGATGCGTCCTAGACGCGTCTAGGCACTTCGGACGCGTCCCAGACGCATCCGGACGCGCCAGTCACATCCTAAGTGCGTCTGGAAGCTTCCAGTCGCATCTGGATGCGACCGGTTGCTCCAGACGCATCCTAGATGCGTCTGGACATGGTGTCTAGGTCTCGGTCCTAGACCGAGAGCTATTCCTAGTCCGTCTCGGACTAGGAATCCCGGCCGACATGGACTCTTAGTCTGTGCCCCACCCGGTCTCGGACAGTCTGTCCGAGACGTGCTGGACGGCCAGGATGCGTCCAAGACGCGTCCTGGCCGGTCTGGCCAGGAGATTTCTCGGTCCAAACTCATCTTCCTCACTGGATTTCCAGTCCAGCTGCTGTAACTCACTGTTTTTCATGATTTTTATCATCAAAGAGAGGGTTTTGATCCTTTTTGGATAAACTTCAAAACCCTAAAACTAGTTTTCGAAAACCTTTTTCAAAAATCTAAAGTTTTAGTGTTTTAGGCTATTGAATCTACTTCAAAAACCCTATTTGATCTAATCAAGTTTGTGTTTAAATCTCCATTAAAACACTTTGTTATTTAATCTATCAAGTTCGAACCTAGTTCGTCTAGTCAAAGATAGTACATGTAATTGGCTCGTGATGCCACTGTAGGGTTACGAATGTGTCTAATACACTATCTAGTGTTTATTGGGGAATCTCAAACATCTATATGTTAACACTAGACATCCAGGATCAATATTTACATGACTAATCAAGGAACTAGAATGGAAAGAAGATTACCTTAATCGCTTTCCCACGAACAAAAATCCGACTAGATTCGGAAGATCAAGAACTCCAACTGTAGTTCCTCTACTTGAGACACCGAGTGTATGAATTGAATTCCCTCCTTCGAGTCAGCTAGGACCTTCTTGAAGGTTGAGATGAAGAACACTTTCTTCTTGACTAGATAACCTAGAAACTCCTTTTTCTCTTTCTTGTTTTTTCTCTCTTGAAAAGCTCTCTTAACTTTGCTCTTGATTGCGTACATAATTATGTCTAATGAGGTCTATTTATAGGGAACATAGTGTAGGAGTTTGTCCCAAACTAGGATTCCTAAAATATCTCACTTAAGACATATCCTTAGAAGTCCCACATAAAGCCAAATTAGGGCTTATGGTGTGGCCGGCCCACTTAAGGGTCTAGCCGGCCATGTGTTGGCCGGCCCCTTTCTAAGGTCGGCCATCACATGGCCGGCCCCTTTATGGGCACTCCCGGACCTCCCTTTTAGCCCAGGTTTATGTATACTTGTCCGGACTCTTCCGAACACTAAATAATGGATCCAATCCACTTATTTTCCACTTTATATCTATTCAATCTCTCTCCGTTCAAACCATCACTCTTATCTGTAACCCTTGTAGGATCCGGTCTATGTTAGCCGCGGATTACCGAAGTCATCTGACGATCGTAGTTGGCTTTTAGCTAAGCATTACGACTCCTAATTCGACCGGACTAATGATCTTCCGTATAAGGTTATTATGATCCTATTCGCCAAATCGTACGCATTGCCATCTTGGTCAAAGGACATTCCCTTAGAAGGATACCATTCCTACGGACCGAGGGAATATATCCTTCAGTTTCGTCGTCTTGAGCAGGACTAGTTAAGACAAGGACTTCTCTTTGACCCCTGGTCGTAGCTTGGGCTACTAGAGTTGTTTCGGCGGCTTGAGCACGACTAGCTTAGATCAGGAATTCTCCTTGACCCCTTGTCGTAGCTTGGGCTACCTGGGTTGTTTCGTCGGTTGGAGCATGACTAGTTTCTCGGTGCCTCAAACCAGCTCTGGTGGTCGTCCTAACCCTTCTCCCCCTGAAGAGGGACTGTGATTTTTTTAAGTGCCTGGCTTTTCTATCTGTTCGTCTTTTGTCTTTGTTCTGTTTTATTGATGAACTTTTGAGTTGTCCTCCTTCCTGTTTTGGTATGTCCTTCTATGTTTACCTGCTCGCCATACTTATATAGAGGTAGGTGTTTTTCATTTTTCATTTTTAGAATGTTGATCGTCTTTCCTTTGTTAACGTAATCGCATGTGAATTTTAAGCAATATAGTTGATTATTTTGTTAGCGCAACCCTAACTTACTAATGCAATTTTCCTAAGTTACTACGCATGTTCCGTATGATCGCTTCTACAACATAACAAAGAAAGTTAGACCTATTCTATCATGCCCAAGTCTTACTAACTCCCTCTGCAAAATAGAACCCAGATTAGCCTGCATATCATGTTTAGACAACAACTTCGTATTTTAACTTGGGCTGCCCCTTGGGCCCCTGGTCGTGGCTTTCGCTACCAAGGCTGTTTCTTCGGCTTGAGCACGAATAGTTTAACTAGGACTTCTCTTTGGGCCCCTGGTCGTGGCTTTCGCTACCAGGATTGTTTCGTCGGCCTGAGCACGACTAGTTTAACTAGGACTTCTCTTTGGGCCACTGGTCGCGGCTTTCGCTACCACGGTTGTTTCGTCGGCTAGAGCACGCCTAGTTTAACTAAAACTTTTCCTTAGGTCCCTAGTCGTGCCTCTTGCAACCAGGGCTATTTCGTCGGCTTGAGCACGACTAGTTTAACTAGGACTTCTCCTTAGAGCCTCTGGTCGTGGCTTTCGCTACCAGGGCTGTCCGTTTTGCTTCAGCAAAGTTAGTTTAACTAGGACTTCTGCTTAGGACCCCTGGTCGTGGCCTCCGCTACCAAGACTATCCGTTTTGCGTTAGCAAAGTTAGTTTAACTAGGACTTCTCCTTAGGGGCCCTGGTCGTGGCTTTCGCTACTAGGGTTGTTCGTTTGGCTTTAGCCAAGTTAGTTTAACTAGGACTTCTCCTTAGGACCCCTAGTCGTGGCTTTCGCTACCTGGGTTCCTTATACAAATGCAGTAGGTAGCATTATGTATGCTATGGTGTGCACAAGGCCTGATATTTCACATGATGTTAGCGTAGTAAGCAGATACATGGGCAGATCTAGGAAAGGTCATTGGCAGGCTGTGAAATGGATACTGCAGTATTTGGGAGGAACTGCGGAGCTTGGTTTGGTTTACGATAGAAAGGCTGACACTTCTGGTTCGGTAGTTTGATTTGTAGATTCGGATTTTTCGGGGGATCTTGATAGGAAGAGGTCGCTGACGTGCTATACGTTCACACTCTGCGGGAGTGCCATTAGTTGGAGAGCAGTGCTGGAATCGGTGGTAGCGTTGTCTACAACGGAAGCTGAGTACATGGCAGCAATAGAGGCGGTGAAGGAGGCAATATGGCTAAGTGGTTTAGTTCAAGATTTGGGCCTGAAGCAGGAGGTGACAGAGGTCTACTGCGACAACCAGAGTGCTATTCATTTGACCAAAAATCAAATGTATCACGGGAGAACTCAACACATTGACGTCAAATATCACTTTATCAAGGACGAGATTGAACAAGGGAAGATCACGATGAAGAAGGTTTCTACGGCAGAGAATCCAGCGGATATGCTAACCAAGGCAGTTACAACTTTCAAATTTAAGCATTGCTTAGACTTGATTGGGAATTCCAGATGTTAGCCCTACCAGGGCTGGAGCGACGATGGCTCATTGGCGCTGAGCTATGATGGTGGCAAATTTAAGTCAAGAGGAGCGTATTCAAGTCAAGGTGGAGAATTGTTAGAAGTGACCCGAATATGGATAGATATCGAACCCGGTACAACCTACCGAAGCTTGGACCCATTAACGGACTTGATTACTGAGATAGAGCTGGTATGCGAAGCAGTGCTCTGAGGCAAAGCTGGACTCCGAGACAAAGTTAGAATGCGAAGCTAGGCTTATGTCGGTTCGTAGTATTAGCGTATCTGTGTATAATGTCGGTTGTAAAGAGAGAGTCGGTGAGGCGGTGGGGTTAGGTTTATCGGCTATATAAACGAAACCCTAAGGAGATATCAATAAGCACAATCTCACGAATCTCTTGTGTAAACTTGTTTGCTTATCATAGTGGAAATCATCGCGCCGTTGTCGCCGTGGAGTAGGTCTCACCAACCGAACCACGTAAATCTCTGTGTTCTGTTCTTGATTGTTTTTTACTATTCCTATTGTTTGTCTTGGATTACTTGTATTGTTCACATTAACCCTGATTGGGCATAACACCTAAAGCCCACTGGGTCAACCTGGATTAAGGTACAGGACAGCTGAATCCTCAACGATCCGCTACATATTCCCCTAACTGGGAGGTCGGCTAGAGGAAACCAACCCTATGACGCCCTCGGCATGTACGGATCAGCCCTAGGGTCTCTAAAGGAATGAGGGGGGTCCACGTAGGTTCGGTCGATGCCTTACTCCAAGAACTGGGAAGGCAAAAGCGCAATATCAACCTACCGACTTAATCTCGAAATATCTACAGAGATTCCAGTCGATTACGGATCTCGAAGTGTTAAAGCAAGTTTGCACTTCACGCGTCTAAGGAAGGAAACTTCTCCCAAAAGATCTATCACATCGGCATAATATTTATGAAAGATCCTTGAACTTAGCAACTTTCATCTATCCTAGATCCGAGATAAACATAAAGGGAAGACTTCCCTCTACGACAATCATCGCCGCCTCCTAAGCCTATAAAGGGGCCCCTACATCGTCCTTAACAGAACATGATCTCTGAACCCTAGAAGATCACCATTAACTCTGAGTTCCCACAACTCGCCCCCAAAAGGATCGATCAATACTCATTCTTTTACTGCAAAGAGCACCCTGACTGTCTTGAGCGTTAGAGCGGTTTTCCCCCCTCGGGAATCGACGAACAGGAGTTGAAACCAGAAGTTGGAGCAAGGAATTCAGAGCCGAAACAAGGAGCAAGGAGCTGGATGCAAGAACACTCGGCGGGGTCTCACCTAACATAACAGAATATACAACCATAACGGAGGTTGTCATGCATCAACTCCCTTTCTCATGCTGATATAACGAAAGACCATTTTTTGACATCAACTGGAATGCGAAGCTAGGCTTACGTCGGTTATTAGTGTTAGCATATCCGTGTATAATGTTGGTTGTAGAGAGAGAGTGGGTGAGGCGGTGCGATTAGGGTTTAGTGGCTATATAAACTAAACCCTAAGGAGATATCAGTAGTGCTGATGTCAAAAATTGGCCTTCCGTTAGATCAGCATGAAAAATGGAGTTGATGCATGATAGCCTTCGTTATGTATGATTCCTCTGTTATGTTGGGTGTTATTCAGCCTACTGTTCCTGTTTCCAGCTCTGCTTCCTTCCCTGCTTCCTGCTTTGCTTCTCTTTATTCTAGCTCCTCGCTCCTACATCTTGTTCCTGCTCCTTGCTCCCAGCTCCTTGCTCCCAGCTCCTTGCTCCCAGCTCCTTGCTCCCAGCTCCTTGCTCCTGCTCCTGTTCGTCTGTTCCTGAGAGGGGGGAAACCTGCAAAGGGTTCGAAAACCGCTCCGACGCTTAAGCCAACCAGGGTGCTATTTGCAGTAAAAAAAAAATGCATTGATTGATCCTTTTGGGGGCTGAGTTATGAGAACTTTGAGTTTCTTGTGATCTTTTTTAGGTAAAAAGATCGTGTCCTATGAAGGACGATGTGGGGGGGACTTTTATAGGCGATGGTAGGCCGACGGTGATTAGTGGCAGTGGTGAGGCGATTGCCGTCAAACCGAAGGGAACGTTTCCCCTCTTGAGTATCTAGGGTTTCTCTCAGAGTTTATCTCGGATCTTTGATAAGTGGAAGTTTCTAAGTTAAAGGATTTTCTATATATATCTTGTCGGTGTGATAGACTCTAGAGGAGAAGTTTTCTTCTTTAGATACTTGGAGTCCAAACTAGCTTAAACACTTCGAGATGTGTAGCAGACTGAGATCTTTCTAGAAGTTTCGGGATTAAGTCGGTAGGTCGCTTGGCGCTGCTGCCTCCCCAGTTCTGGGCATAAGACATGGTTGAACCTGTGCGGACCCTCCTTTACTCCTTTGAAGACCCCAGGGTTGATCTGTCCATGCCAAGAACGTTTTACAGGGATGGTTTTTTCTGGCCGACCTCCCAATTAGGGGAATATTTGGTGGACCATCAGAGGCCCAGCTGTCCTGCTGCCTTAAGCCGGGTTCACCCAGTCGACCTCAGGTCTAATCTTGACTCTTCAGATGTTAGTCAACGTCTGGACATTTTGTACATCACCAAGTAGCACAATCTCACGAAATCTCTTGTGTAACTTGTTTGCTTATCATAGTGGAAATCATCGCGCCGTTGTCGCCGTTGAGTAGGTCTCACCAACTGAACAACGTAAATCTCTGTGTTCTGTTCTTGATTGTTCTTTATTTCCTATTGGTTCTGCTTGATTACTCGTATTGATCACATTAAACCCCAATTGGCATAACAGGCTTCAAGAACACAGGAAGCACGCGACTTGTTGGGGACGGCTCGAGACAATGCAAACTTTGGTCGGACTTCCATTTTCTTGGTCGGAATTCATCATCTTTTAGTCAGACTTCTCAAGAACTTGAAACCACTTTCTTGGCCGGAAATATTAGGGTTTTTGTTCCCCACGTCAAGACTTTGCTTCCGATGTTGTTTGATTTTGGTTTGAACTACAATTTCTAGAGAGAGAAAGCTTGAGTTAGGGTTTCATGGAGGTTGGATGATAGATGGCGAAGAAGATGATGATTGCTATGGGTGCTGATGTAAAAAAATGGTCTTCCATTATATCAGCATAAAACAGGAAGTTGATGAATGACAACCTCCGTTATGGTGAATATTTTGTTTAGTCAAGTTAGATTCTGCCGAGTGTTTCTGTCTCCAGTGCTGATTCTCTACTTTTTTGCGCCTGCTCCTCGCTCCTTGCTCCTGTTCCTAACTCACTGGTCATGTTCCTTGATCCTTGCTCCTGCTCCTTGATCCTTGCTGCTGCTCCTTGTTCCTGCCTACTGCTCCTTTTCGTCTGTTCCCAACGGAGAAAACCCTGTAAAGGGTTCGAAAACCGCTCTGACGCTCAAGACAGTCAGGGTGCTCTTTGCAGTAAAAGAATGAATATTGATCGATCCTTTTGGGGGCGAGTTGTGAGAACTCAGAGTTTCTTGTGATCTTTTAGGGTTCAGGGATCGTGTCATTTGAAGGACGATTTGGGGGGCTTTTATAGGCTTAAGAGGCGGTAGTGATTGCCGTTGTGGGAAGTTTTCGCTTGGTGTTTATCTCCCATTCAGGATAGATGAAAGTTCCTAATTCAAGGATCTTTCGTGTGCCGATGTGATAGATCTTTGGGGAGAAGTTTCCTCCCCTGGACGAGTGAAGTCCAAACTTGCTTAAACACTTAGAGATCTGTAGCCGACTAAGATCTCTGTAGAGATTCTAGGATGAAGTCGGTCGATTGCTGGTGCCCTTTGCCTTCCCAGTTCTGAGCGTAAGGCATCGGCCGAACCTACGTGGACCCCCCTCATTCCTTTAGAAACCCCAAGGCTGATCCGTTCATGCCAAGGGCGTTGCAGGGATGATTTCCTCTAGCCGACCTCCCAGTTAGGGGAGCACGTGACGGATCGTCAAGGGTTCAGCTGACCTGTTACCTTAAGCCGGGTTGACCTGATGGACTTCAGGTCTGATCTTGGCTCTTTTCAGACGATAGTCA
>BEHA01001156.1:237190-250156 GCA_002897215.1 Eschscholzia californica subsp. californica | reverse complement strand
ATTTCATGATTTGGATATTCAAATTTCAAAAAATATTTTTTTTCATGTCAAACAAACTGTTGGGCCCACCATTCATTTAAAGATCATCAAATTTGGTGGCCCTTTTTACTTAACATTTGTTAAATGGGGCTCTTATAATTTTCTTAGAGAGTTAGACTTCTTGTATATTTCTTAAAGAAATTAATGTCTTTGGTGGCCCCTAAAAGTCGGTGGCCCGAAGCGACGCTTTGTTCGCTTTGGCTCAGGGCCACCCCTGCCACACACCCAACAAACTAATACTAAAGTAAGCTAAAGAAAAAAAAATCAAAGCTTATAAAATATCTGAAACCTAAATGAATCCCGATATGTAGTGTGTAAATTGTCTCTTTTAGTTGATATTTGGTTAGTCCTTGTATACTGACCGAAAACTTTATTTAGTTCAAACCTAATCCGACCAAATCTAAACATCTAACATGGCTCGCTTCAGATGTTGATTGTTGGCGTGTATTGTGTTGCAAGCGTAATAAAACTTTTACAGTTAATTTTTCCTCGTGACCCCTCCCGATTATTTTGAAATTTTCTGAAGTACCACCTCTCTGGGCTTATGATAAAATTTTATACAATCCATTTATTTATTCTTATATAGACAGTTGATCATCAATGGACGGTTCAAACATAGATGTTGTAGAGCAATCTCATCACAAATTAGAATCCAAGACTTTTTGTAAATGTTGTGAAATTAAGCTTTCGAAAAAGTATACCACGACGAGTCACGTCAAACATCAAAATTTGGTTGGGGTGATAGAATTTTGTAGTTTTGATTTTTTATTTTATTTAGGTAGTATATTTTTATAACTCGGTTCTTTTCGGCCTCCGTCAACCAAAACTTCTAGTTACGTCCATGTCCATGAGTCCTTCAGATTCATAATTCTACGTATTTGTGAGACCAAATGATTTTCCTTTGTTTGTGTGGTAACTAGTAAGAATCCTAGTATTCATAATTATATGAATTATTTTTAGACACATCTTAAATATTGTTATTTTTAACCATTTTTGTTTGAAATTCGTTTTTCAGTCGAAAACTGTTTTCCCTAAAGGTATTTTTTTCACGAAAACCTTTATTTCATAAACCGTTTTTTCCACAAACTGTTTTTTTTTTTCCCAAAATTATTATTTTAAACCCATTTTTTCACGAGAACTGTTTTTTCTTCACGCGAACAATTTTTTCCACAAAAACGATTTCTTTTCACGAAATTATTTTGTAAAAAAAATGTTTTCCGAAAAAAATGTTTCTGAAAAACAAAAGAGGTTTCTGAAAAATAAAGTTAACAAGTTATGGAAAATAACGATTTATCAAAAAAAAAAAAACGGTTGTCGTGAAAAAACATTTTTCTGAAAAAAAATAACTTTCGACGAAAAAATCAAGAAAAAATGTTTCTATGAAAACGAATTCTGAAAACACGATTTTCGATAATAAAAAAATTCATGTGAAAAAATCTTTTTGAAGAATTTATTTATTTATTTTTTATTTTAAGTTTGAAATTTGGGTTGTATTGTCCAAAACCCTAACAAAGTTTAAGGGGTAGGATGAGATTTTGGTCTAATACAAATTTTGGACATAATAATCCTTAGGATTCAAGAGCATAAGGATTTTTAGTTTCCAAACAGACTAAGGAATCCTGATTCCTACTAAATTCTATTTTTGATAGAAATCCTACTTAGGAATCCTGCAAACATATTTACCATAAAAGTTGTTTAGACAATTACTTATTTATAAAACTTGAAAACACACATTTTCAAATAAAAATCCTTTCACAAAAAGATATCTCTTCATACATTTTTATCAAAAGATATAACCATTATTAATCGAATTCAAATAATAGAAAACTTCTAGTTCGTTTAATTAATAACTTGTCCAAAAGTTCTAACAATCCCCCACTTGGACAATCATTAAGAAATCACTTTTGCCAAAATAAAGCTTAATTAATAACTTGTCCTAGATATTTATTCTTCCTTATGATAAGACAATATTAATACTACTCAATAATAAATATTTATCAAATGTCCATCAGTGTTCACAGATATCTATTGGATGTCTAAGAAGTCGAAAAAAATATATTTGAAACATTAATAAAAATATTTAATTTCATATGATAAGACAATAATAATATTAAAATAATAAATATCAATTAAATGTCCATCAATGTCCACAGATATTCGCGGATATCTACGAAAATCGAAAAATATATATTTGAAATGTTAGTAAAAATATATTATTTCATATGATTAGACAATAATGATTATATTAAAATAATAAATGTCCCCTAATTGTCCATAAATGTCTTCAGATATTCACAGATGTCCACAAAAGTCGAAAAATATATTTTTGAAACATTATATAAATATATTATTTCATATGATTAGACAATAATGATAATATTAAAATAACAAATGTGCAACAATTGTCCATCAATGTCCTTAGATATCCACGAAAAATATATTTTTGAAATATTAGTAAAAATATATTATTTCATATGATTAAACAATAATGATAATATTAAAATAACAAATGTCTACTACTTGTCCTTCAATGATGAGATGATGATGATGATGATAATAATAATAATAATAATAATAATAATAATAATAATAATAATAATAATAATAATAATAATAATAATAATAATAATAATATCCACTACACATTTTAGCTATGGATTCAATATCTTAAAATGTCCCTAGAACCTTTTGTCTATGGACCAAATGTCTTGAAATGTCTATAAAGATATTTTGTTTATGGATAAATGTCCTAAAATGTTTAAGAAACATTTTGTCTCTGAGTGTCTGTCAATGTCCTAAACCACTACCACCCCTTAAACTTTACATAGTCCCACATTCTCATTTGCAAGTGAGAAAGGTGTTATAAGCTCTTATAAAATCCCATGAGGTTGGGAGTACTCATTAACTTGAATTGGTAGCTATATTGTATGCAGGGAGGGATCCAAATTTTCACTTAGGGGTGCGGATTTATATACTTAAAATTCTTTTTTGCAAACACAGTAATTAATAAAGTATTTATATTCATCAATGATATTAATGCATCAAAGATTACAAACGCAATTGACCACTAGGAGATTCATATTTTGAAATGTTTGCATAACCGACTCATTTCACTAAAAACTTCTTTTTCAATAAAGACTACTAAACTATCATTCAGCCACAGATCACTCATCTTGTTTCTTAAGCGTGTTTTAACTAGATTCATAGTTGAAAAAGCTCTTTCAACGAAGGCAGTTGCAACCGGCAAAATTAGTGTTAAAGTGATAAGTAAATAAACTAAATGATATGTTTTATTTCTCTTAATTTCCACCAATGTTATTGCAAGAGCTCCAATCCCATCTAAATTTGAGAAATCATCATTCTGCCTCATGTCAGATCCATAACTTGAATTTGGTAGTTTAAGTCCCGGATCAATTGACAAAGATGAAAAATTAAATCCGAGAGGACTTACTAATGTCGGAGTCGGTTTCGATAATGTTTGAGTTGGTCCTGGTATTGGAATGGAAAATAACGTTGGAGTCAAGTCTGGAACTTCTAGTGTTGAACTTGATGAACCCGAAGAAAATTTTCTTTTAAAATATATTTTTCTAGCTGCTAGTTGAACTTGAATACTTGATTAAATGAAGAAGAAGAATAAGAAGAAGAAGTGATTTTTGTGTGGTTTGAGATGAAGAAGTAGAGGTGAAGAATTGAGTTGAGTTATGGTAGATGAATTGAAGTTTATATGGTTCAGGGTAGAGGAATTGAATTTTATAGGATTTATGATAGATGAATTGAAGTTTGTAGGGGTTTATAGTAAATAATTGAAGTTTATAAGGTTTAGGCTAGATGAAATTGAAAATTATAGGCTTTAGGATAGTTGAAAACTTGAAATATTAAAAGTTAAAAATACTTCAAATTGCTTATAAGTGGGACGCATACCTAGTTTCTCGCGCTCCCACTCACTCGAACTCAGGTCTTCACAATCCCACCAACATTCCAACCAACGCTTTAACCACTAATCTAAGGCCTTCTATGTGTTATCTTATTATATCAGAACATATATATTTAGATATACCTATATATATATATATATATGTATTACAAAAAATTTACTACTACTATATTTTTTTTCGATTGGATCTAGGGGGTGCGGCCCCCCATGGATCCGTCCATGTCTGTATGGAGGAACTAGGTATTTTTTTCCATTATCGATGAAATTCGTCATCAAAGGGTCGATCGACAACCTTCTGCCAGTGCGGTCGAAACTTTAAAGAAGAGATGAAGTAGAAGAGTGAGAAAAAAAATGAAGTGGATGAGAGAGAAAGATTAAGAAAATGAAAAATAAAATAATTTATAAAAACAAAAGAAATAAAACTCAAGGACTGAAAATCGCGTGCGGAAAATTATGGCCAAAGAAGAAATTCATATGTAACTAGAAGCCACAACACCGAGTTGCTCACAAATAGGGAACAAAAATTATTAACCCTTATTCTTTTAGGTCTGATGTCGTAAGCTAGTAGGATTTTATAAGTTTGCAGATTTTTTAAGAAGGAACATGTTATTCGGCTCGAGCAGGAAGTGGCTTGAATGGTCTGAACAAGCAGAAACGGTTGACATCATGCCCTTTAGGCCATCCTATGGTGTCTGGACTCTATTATTTTACTCTTACTTCATTGTTACTCAACTGACACAAGTCAATAGATTATGGATTTCCACTTCCACTGTAAATTGAACCAATGACTTCTAGATTATTGGAGTAGATAGAGAACCAATAATTACGCAAGCAGTTATTTGTTTCACTTTGTAAAGTTAATTGACTTTCGTCTAACTAAAATGAACCTTTTGAGTACTTTATTTCCTTCGGTGTTTGGGGAAACCAAAAAAAATTCTGGGGCTTCCAAAATTTTGGAGTGGAAAAGACTTTTTGCTTTCCAGATCTACCACAACTTCTTCTCCTCACATCAGCAAGAGTCAGAAATCCGTCACCGGCCCTTCACAATTTCTTGTTCTAGTTCTTTTTTTCCCTCTCTCCTCACACCACCACCACCACCACCACCACAACCACCACCTACAACCACAACCATAATTTATTTCATGTTTTTATCTTCTCTCTCTCTCCACTCGACGACAAAAATTTATTGTCGATTGAGGTTTTTCCTTTTTGCTGATAACGAAGGGTTTGTTGCTTGAAATCCTTCGTCAATTGGAAGGGCGTTCTGCTCTTCCCCTTCCTCGGGTTTGTAGAGAAACAAATATTTGATTTCTATCATGCACACTAAATCAATGGGTGACGTTCTTATTATATAGTAATGGAATACATCTATGTATTGAAAGATTACATGGACATAAATTTAAAAATCAAATCTAAAATAATAGTTTTAGTAATCAAAGAAATATTACGAATATATTGTGATTGATTTAGAGAGAATAAAGGGTGTAAATTTGTCGATGATTGTGAGTGCATATTTGATGAAAGGATTTATCCTTGATTGAGATAGAGAATTATGAAATTAGATTGACACCCCTCCTCAAGTTAAGCGGGAGAGGACATACGTTTGACTTGTGATGCACCCGAAAAGGTTGCACACCCAAGTGGAGGTATCAAGTAGTAATCCGGCAAAGCCGGGATCGATCCAAGGATAGGAAGGTGATTCGGATAACAAAGGAATCTGGTTCGACGGTCTAGGTATCACTAGCTAACTTAGACTAAAAAGAAAAGAAAAAAAGATAATGGGGGTATTTGATCGAATAAGTAAACAAGAGAAGAAACACAAATAAAACTAACTAAATAATATATGTAAACGGACGAGAGAGATTCGAGAGAAGTGTCGGAGGAAACAAGAGTCGGGAGGCAAATAAGTGAGCGAGGTGTCAAAGTTCGGGAATCCATAATGATAAATTTACAACTATGTACGGTCCGATCTAATGTATCGAAATACAATCAATGCTCGACTCCTAAGGTGATATCTATAAGCACTACGTATATCCGGAGATCATACTTAGTCAAACAAACATCATAATCGGTTAATCCCGAGTCAACGAAAGTGTTGTCTAGTTGCCTAACTATGTGAAGTGCATGACAAGACACATGAAATTATGACCTAGACTACGATCGATATCGAATACTTCGTTTCGTCTATTAACTATGCGAAGTACTTGACAAGACACATGAAAATATGATCGAAACGATAATCGAAATAAATGAACATCAATTTATAATCAAAACATCAAATCATATTAAACATAATCACGAATTCATCACATTTCATCTCATATGATCGACACACTAAAGTTAGCTAACATGGTGATTGAATAAGAAATGGAAAGGAAATGATGAGAGAATCCCCCTTTTTCGATGTGGTTCGAGACTAAGATCGTCGGAAAATATGAGTTTGTAGTTGCAGTCGATCTCCCCTTAGAAATTTTTTGGGTTCCCCATAGCGACCACCATCATATTCTCCATTTAGATCACAACCTCCATTGAAGCTAAATCCTAGCTTTCTCTCTCTAGCAATTTCTAGCTCAAACCAAAATCAAACAACAAGGGAAGCAAGGCAATGACATGGGGAGTAAAAGCCCTATGATTTCCGGTCAAGAAAGTGGCCGGAAATGTCAAGAAAGATCCGGCCAAGATAGGAGAAATTCCGGCCACAAGTGTGCTGTCCCGAGCTAAGATCACCCGTCCCTTGGCCGTCCCGAGCTGGTGCTTCAGTCCCAAGTCGCGTCCCATGCTTCCCGAGCAAGAACCCGTGCCTAGAGAGGCTAAGCTGCTGCTAGAGTTGCTGCTGGCCGGGTCCTTGAAGTCCCGTGTAGCTGCTGCTCTTCTCCCGTGTGTTGAAGGACGCGAACAGCAGCTGCCTTGCCGGATGTGCACGTCCCCTTGCCGGCTGCTGCTACCTTAGCCCGAGCTACTTGTTCCGGCCAAAACTTTGGCCGGCCTAGCTTGGCCGGCCAAGCTAAGGCCGGCTACTCCTCCTTCCTCTCTTTCTTTCCCTCTCTTTCAAACTCAAGAACTTCCACCAAGACACCCAACCCTAGCCTCTTTCTTCTCTTTCCTCTTGCTTAGTTTTTGAATGATGAATGAAGAAGAAGATGAATAGTCCTCTCACTTGATTCAAACCCTAGACTTAGTCAACTTGACTAAGTCTTTAGACTACTTTGACTTGGGCCCAAAATTGGGTGCTCATAAAATCTCTATACCTTCCTTCTTTTTTGGGTATTCTTGAACTTGGGCTTAGATGTTGGGCTTTGAATTGAAGACCAAGGGAGTGCCTTAATCTAGCCTCTACAATTAGAACCAAAGGGGGGTGCCTTCAAGAAGAGACCTTGGCTTCTATCTTTCACAACTTCCTCGTCCGAAATCGGAATTGACTTCCGTCTTCTCCGTTGGACTCGCCATTGCCTCCACTTGTAATTTGATTTGTTTGAAGTCTTTTTCTCTCGTTTTCGGCACATGAAATGATAGTGACAATTCGTTCCCTTTATTCCGATTTACATGTTTAACTCCAAAATAGGTACCTAACACTAAAAACACATAAAATATTATTTATAATACTCGAAAAGAACTAATTAGTCTAAGTTAGACCCTCCAAATGTGACATTTTCGTGTCACATCAACTTGCTTCTTATAAGATCAAGCCTCGGTGAGCCGACTCCCTTTGTGAAAATATCTACTATCTGACCTTTGGATGAGATGAACTGAACTGAACACTTCATTGTCTTACCTACCCCCTCAATACTAATTGGTAATTTAATTTACCTTCCTTAATAGTTAGTAAATGAGATTACCCCCTTGGACTTAACTATTTTTGATAAAATACTAGGGTCATGTTTGGCGTAAAGGAGTTCAAACATAAATTAAATAATCTACAAACAAAATAAGTCTCTACGAATTATATTATCGACTAAATTCAACACTAAACTAAGGTATACAATTACTAAAAGCGATTACTATTCTTGGTAGTCATATTCTTGTTTCACACATCAAATATTGTCTTAGTATTTTTAACAAAAGTAGCAAGTCAAAAGGGCTAAACTCCATTACCAATTATTGAGGGGGGTAAGTCAATTACAAATTAGTATTGAGGGGGTAAACTCAAAAATTTCTAGCAACACGTTCAAGGACAAAGTGAAAGTCTATCTATATATGTGCTACGTACAAGCATGAACGATAGAATTTGTTGTGAGATACGTTGCACCCAAGTAGTGACACCACAATTGTGGAGGTGCAAACTGAATTCTGAGTTCCTTTACAAATTTTTCAATCCGAACTATTTCTAAAGTTGCAATGGGAACTACCACGATATCCTGCTTACGTACTAGATTTTTAAATTGTTTGACGTTTCCGAGCACTCCATGAGATTATATTACCGGCAAAGTAAATACAATAGCCACTTGTGGATTTTCAATCATCTAAAACGCCAGCCCAATCCGCATCAGCATATGCATTTCTAGTTATATCAGTTGATTTGTGTAAGTGAAGTCCATATTCCAAAGTGCAATTTAAATACCGCAATATTCGTTTAACAAGATCTCAATGTTCCTCATAGGGAATCATTCACGACCTGACATAGTTTATTAACAACCACTGATATATCTGGTCTAGTTAGATGAAGGTATTATAGTGCGATAACAATACTCCTATATAACATTGGATTTGACACTTTACTTGTCCTCATTTTCTGAATTCTAACTTGAGGTTCAAGTGGTGTGTTGATAGGTTTGATACCATCTAACTTTATCTGAAGTAATAAATCAGTAATATATTTCTTTTTTTTAGAGAGGATCAAGCCATTAGTTTTATGTATTACCTCACTGCCCAAGAAACAAGTTAATGGGGGCAAGATCCTTCACCGTAAACTCCTTGCTTAAATCAGTGAGTCATCGTTGAATGTGTTCAAGATTAGAACCAGTGACAATAATATCATCTACATATACTACATGATAAAGTATTGAGTGTGTTTGATGAATAGAGAAAAATTTGAGACTGGGCCCTAAAAACAAAATTGAAGTAGATATTGACTAAGGCGAGAAAACCATGCTCGTGGTTTTTGTTTTAAACCATAAAAAGATTTTTGTGGTTTGTAAAAATAAGTAAGAACTCGAGAATCAACATAACTTGGTGGTTGTTTCATAAAAACATCATCGTCGAGAAAGTGATGTAAAAGGCATTTTAGACATCCAATTGACGAATTGGCTAATTACGCATGAGAGCGATAGATAAAATTAACGGAATTATGCACGGTTTCAAAATAGTGCTAAATGTTTCACTATAATCTATTCCTTTTTGTTGACGAAATCCATTTGCTACTAGTCGGGCTTTATATCTTTCAAGAGTGCCATCAACCTTTATTTTAATACGAAATACCAAGTTTGTTCTGACAATGTTCATACCAGATTGGGAAGGAACCACCATCCATGTTCTATTTATGTTAACTGCATTTATCTCCTTGTCCATTGTTTGACGCCAATTAAAATCAACAGATGTTTACGTATAAGTTGGCCCAATCTGTGATTAGGAGTGAATATTTGAAAATGATTTATTCTTGACTTTTGATTGAGATAGAGCATTGTGGGATTGAATTGACATGGTTCTTCTTGGGAAAGGGCAAGAACCCAATCGATGGGAACTCCCTGTTGTGGACAAGGGCAACGTTTCAGAGAGAGAGAGATAGAGAGAGGAAAGAGGGTGGAATAAAGTTTTAGATAGGTAGAGAAGGGAGATCTTAATTTTGTTGGGTCGTCGCAAATGACAATTCCTTGTCCATGGGGAGAAGAAGTGGTGGTGGGAGGGAGCTTGGAGGAAAAAAGAAAGGTTGCGGCTTTGGGAGTAAAGAAAATTCTCCAGGGAATAAAGAATTAGTCAATAAAAATTGATTTATAGGGCATATTCTTCTTTTAATCCAAAAATTGACTTCATCAAACATTTCCCCCTAATCTTCATCTTCTCTCTCTCGTCCCCACTTTTTCTCTCACCATCTCTTTCACTCTCATTGACTATCTTTTTGTCGTTCTCACTTTAGATCTCTCTCTCATTCATTGTACATCACTCTCATCTCTCTTGTGGTAGACATATTGATGTAGATTGTTGCGGTAGCGTAAAAGTAATGGAATCCACCATTGTTATTAAACTAAAGTAATGAAATAAATCTGATGAAATAAAGATAAAAGCGATAAAACGATAAACTTGATTAATAATAAACGATAAACTTGATTAACAATAAACTTGATTCATAATATTCTTTGATCTCAATAACAAAGACAGACCTGACTTCCTTTTATAGGAACTTAGAAACTTCTAGATAGACTCAAATTAGGATTACTAAATATCAAAGATACTCAAATATAGAAACTTCTAAACGTAGACTTAGTAGGAAATACTAAAACATGGAAACTCCTAAACTCTAACCCTAATGGACTCGGCCATGAGGCCCTCTAACTAGTTCGGTCGTGAGGCCCATCTTGATGGTCTGATATCCAGCATTCAAGGAGAGATGTATCCATGAAAAAAAATTCATCTTTCATTCCCAGATACTTCAAGCTCTGATACCAGCTGATGTAGATTGTTGCGGAAGCGTAAAAGTAATGGAATCCACCATTGTTAATAAACTAAACTAACGAAATAAAACTGATAAAATAACGATAAACGATAAACTTGATTAATAACTTGAATAATAATAAACTTAGTTGATAATATTCTCTGATCTGGTTAACAAAGACAGACTAGACTTCTCTTATATAGAGATTGTACTTTCCTAGATAAACTCAAATAAGGAAATAAGATAACTACTAATAATACTTTCCTTGATTGCTAAGACTCATAATTATGGAAACCCTAAATACTTAATTATAGAAACTACGCTAATGTAGCTTCTTGACCGTGAGGCCCACTATCACCATGGTCGTGAGGCCCAATAGGAAGATGGTCTCCATCATATGATGTAGATTGTTGCGGAAGCGTAAAAGTAATGGAATCCACCATTGTTAATAAACTAAACTAACGAAATAAAACTGATAAAATAACGATAAACGATAAACTTGATTAATAACTTGAATAATAATAAACTTAGTTGATAATATTCTCTGATCTGGTTAACAAAGACAGACTAGACTTCTCTTATATAGAGATTGTACTTTCCTAGATAAACTCAAATAAGGAAATAAGATAACTACTAATAATACTTTCCTTGATTGCGAAGACTCATAATTATGGAAACCCTAAATACTTAATTATAGAAACTACGCTAATGTAGCTTCTTGACCGTGAGGCCCACTATCACCATGGTCGTGAGGCCCAATAGGAAGATGGTCTCCATCATACTCCCCCGCTGCGGAACAACTTGCCCCCAAGTTGGTGTTGTCATAAAGCGGATCGTCCAAGTAATGAGGATATATATCAGCGATGTTGAAGGTAACTTCGGCGACGAGTTTGAAGGCAATCCTTAGTTCCCACTTTTCACGAAAATTGCCGAAAATCCGAAGAAGAAAAATATTGACAATATCACCAATTATAATGTGAAACATATATTGCCAAGATACTCGCGAAAGCAATACCAACATAGATACGTCTAGTAAATTGCGACATCGCCCGTCGTCTTTTAGTTTGACGAAAGAGGTCACATATACAACCTGTCTTGTTCTTGGAAAAACAATGGATGGCCATGAAGATTGGTTTATATGATTCTTTGAAGTTGAAAGCCATGAAGAAATCAATGGAGGCGAAAGTATTTTATGATTTGACACAACTAATTCGTCTCCCAGAATCATATATGGATCAAACAACTTATTCGAGCTTGTGTTAGTCAGTTGAATTTCTTCTTCTTGATCTGTCTCATCGAAATTTTCTTCCTCCATTATTGAAAAACTAGGATTTTTTTTACCAAAAACCTCTCCTTCAATAATATTGACCATGGTAGTCGAAGGAATTTCGGATAATAATTTGTTCGATTGGATTTGAGATTCTATAAAAGATAAATATTCATGTAAAGGGAGAAAAGCATATCGAAAAATACTTTTCACTTTATTCCAATCATCTACGAAGGATTTTCCTTCATTAACGAGTCTCCATTGCATCTCGTTGTATTTTTCATATACTCTTATAGACAAGTGTTGTTCAAGAATAAAAACCTTATCTTCATCACGAACCTCTTGGTTTATAAACCAATCTTCCATCTGTTGAATCCAAAAATCTATATGATATTGATAATCAAACATAGGAATTTTGGAATCGACATTAATTTTGTTTTGATCTTTTCGATCAACATAGAGTTGTTGTTCATCTCTTAAAGGATCCCAACCTAAACGCAGAAGATTATTCCAACATTCAAGATGAGAAGTATTTAAAAAAAAATTATCTGTTCCCAGATCCTTAAAGCTCTGAATACCAGCTTATGTAGATTGTTGCGGAAGCGTAAAAGTAATGGAATCCACCATTGTTATTAAACTAAACTAATGAAATAAATCTGATGAAATAAAGATAAAAGCGATAAAACGATAAACTTGATTAATAATAAACGATAAACTTGATTAACAATAAACTTGATTCATAATATTCTTTGATCTCAATAACAAAGACAGACCTGACTTCCTTTTATAGGAACTTAGAAACTTCTAGATAGACTCAAATTAGGATTACTAAATATCAAAGATACTCAAATATAGAAACTTCTAAACCTAGACTTAGTAGGAAATACTAAAACATGGAAACTCCTAAACTCTAACCCTAATGGGCTCGGCCATGAGGCCCTCTAACTAGTTCGGCCGTGAGGCCCATCTTGATGGTCTCCATCACATATCTCTTCGTAGATTAGTTTTTCTTTTTTTTTCTCTTGCAGTCTTTATCTCTCTTATTTCTCGCAACCTCTATCTCGTCCTCTCTCGCTCTCTCTCTTACAGTATGTATAGATCTTTCCGTGGAGATCACAGAGTTCGTGGTCACGAAATGGT
>BEHA01001156.1:199619-218663 GCA_002897215.1 Eschscholzia californica subsp. californica | reverse complement strand
CTAATCAAGATTCTGTTAAACTTGTAACTAATTCTAGTTATTCTCTAATCTCTACCTATAAATAGAGATTATAATTGTACTTAGAATTCATTGAAATAAAATCAGAATTCTTACCAAGGAAATCTAACAGTAGTGATGGTGGAGACTTGGAGATGATGCTGGTGGTGGTGGCGCAATCGTGGTAGTAGAAGTGTGGTGGCAGGGTCGTGAATGATAATTTAGAGGTTCGGTACCAAACTTCAACCGGGGCCCTTTTGCATTGAAAATATAGTAAGTAAAAGAATTTTTTCACACTCGGAGTAGTTAACACAAATTTGAAAGAATTTATGAGTAAAAATTATATTAGATAATTGATGCTTCCAAATTCAATGAATAATGTTCCTCCGCGTTCGGACTTACATTATCTCAAATAAAAATTTATATAGTTTTTTTTCAAAATCAGGATTTCAACTTTATCTTCTCACACAATTAAAAATCAAGGTCTAGACAGGTAGATTTGGTAAAGAAAAAGAAAAACAGAGTCTAGATAAAGAGATTTGCAATAAGAGGACCCCACGGGAACGAGAGATTAAAGAGAAGGTGGAGGAAAAGATAAAGAAAAAATACAAAGACTATTTTTTTTTTGCAAAAATAAACTTTTGTGTAGAAATATTTGCAAATAGAGAAGTATGCAACTTAGGAGTCCTTAATGAATTAGCTAATACGCAAATTGGGGTAGTAACAAAAATTAGTAAGATAGAGTAAGGATTCAAAAATTGACGTAACGTGCATGGAGAGTTTGGTTTCTTATAAAAAAAAAAGAAATTTAATGCTACCAGGTGCTGTGAACCCTCACCAAGATTGTAACACTGCTTATCAACTAAACTACTAAGGTTGTGTTTGATATAAGGAAAATAATTCCATAGAAATAAAAAGGTTTCCATGGAATTTATTCCGTGGAAATAAGAATTCTTTCGTTTGGTTGTCATTTATTATTCCGTAGAATTGCAAACTCTGTTATCTGGTTAACAACTAATTTCTACGAATATAATATTCAATTAAGAGCTTTTATTACCCTTTATGTAGTCAAAATGACATATTTACCCTTATGTTGCTCAGATTACATTTTCACCTTTATGTTGTCCAAATTACGTTTTTACCCTTATGTTGTCAAAATTATATTTTTATCCTTATGTTGTTAAAATTATTTACACTTGTTCACTTTGCTAACTTAAGAATGAGAATGTCAAGCTGTTAATAAAACAAGATAGAAGTGTAACTTTGAAAACGTGTGCTAATAATATAAACGGGTAAAAATGTCATTTAGTATAAAAGTGTAGACAAACTATTTTTACAATACTTCTTAAAAAAAACTATTTTTACAAGATAAAGGTAAGAATGTCATTCACACCACATAAGGGTAAAAATGTCATTTTGGCATTATACGAAGGTAAGATGTCAATTTGATATTATAAAAGAGTAAAAATGTAATTGACTACATAAAGCCAAAACGTCATTTTGACGACTTGGTAAACATGTCATTGGGTAAGAAGGTCAAAAATGTCATTTACCAAATGTATAATTAAAAGTGTGTTTTGGTAAATGTTTGGGTAAGAATGTCATTTTGAATATATATGGAGATAAATATTAGGTCCCAAGTATCCGAGTATATTAAATATTTTTATTTTGATTTTTGACTTTCCGTGGAAGCTAATTCCTAAAGGAGATGTCCTTCGACCATAGATGCAACGGGAGCAATTTGTCGAATATGACAATTGATGAAGAAGATCATCAAGTTCGGACGATTTAGGGGTCGTAGTGTTTAGCTAGAAACCAACTACGATCGTCGAATTACGAAGTAATTCGTGACTAACTTCGACCGGATCCTACATCGGGTTACACATAAGAATGTTTATTTGAACGGATGATATGACTAGTGGGATGAGAAATATAATCCTGGGAGAGCCCCATAAACATGTCTCATAGGCCTAACAGAAGTTTAGACAAAGATAGCACAAAAGGCCCAAAAGAATGGTATTTGGGTTGGGCACCAAAGGAGGTGATTTGGGGCCCAAAAGGGCACGGCATAGCTTGGCCGTGTGACCCTATAGGGGTCGGCCAGATCCGCCCAAGATGGGCTTGATATGGCCGGCCAATAATAAGGAAATCAAGAAATAAAAACTAGTTTCTATTTTTGACTATTTCCTTAATCTTATTCAAAAGGACTTTTTGGAAAACCTAATTAGATGGGACTCTAACTTAAGGTTCTATATAATGTCTCTTAGGGATTTGAATAAGGTGTGGAATTTCTCAAGAAGCTTTCTTACTTTACAACATCAAGTAGAGAGAGAAACTGAGCTAATTCTCAAGCTATCTAAGTAGTCTTAAAGAAGAAGTGTTGTTCTAATCAAACCACCGTTGGAGTTCTAGCTAGCTACAAGTGGGAGATCAAATGGATAATTCAGGTGTCTAGAGAAGAGGATCAACACTTAGAGCTCTTGGTCTTCGCATTTGATTGGAAAGGTTCGAGGAAAACTAGCGATTAAGGTAATCCTAAACGCTTAGTTAATTGTTAGCTTATGCATGATGATTAGAACCTACTAGTGTTAGACATGAGATGTTTGAGATTCCTCCTAGAACACTAGGTGACACCACAACCCAACAATGGCGTCGGAGCCTCTTGCAAATAGCTAAGTTTTGCTAAGTTTCAAACTAATCCATGATTGATTAGATAGATAGTTATGTCTATAAGTGTTTTAGACTTCAATTTGATGATTTTGAATGTGATTTAAAAGTTTTCAAATTGATTGAAAAGTTGGTGATTGAAAAGAGTTTCAAAAGTTTCAACTTTAATTGATTTCGGTATTGAAAAGTGTTTTCAAAAGAATTATTCTTCATTGATTTTTTAGAAATCGTTTGAACTCAAGTTTTGGGTTTTAGAAGTTTCTAAATACATGGGGACAACAGCTTTACAAGCAAAAAGAAAAAAAATTGGAAGCCGGATGCAACTTAAAAGTAGCTAAAAACTGGTCGGGACACGTCCAGGACGCGTCTGGCCAGTCACATGTGAAGTCTCGGCCTTCTTGGCCGAGACTGTTCCGGACTTAGAGTCCGTAACACGCGTCCAGGAGCTCCCTGAAGGATATAGTCCTTCGGTCTGAAGGAGATGTCCTTCCGAAGGAGTGTACTTCGACCAAGGTGGCAATGCGTACAATTTTTCAGTTAGAATGACGATGAATTTATCCGGAAGATCATCTAGTCCGGTCCAATTAGGGGTCGTAATGCTTAGCTAGAAGCCGCTTACGATCGTCGGATCACTTCGGTAATCCACGGCTAACATAGACCGGATCCTACAACAGGTTACATCAAAGAGTGGTAGCTTGATCGGAGAGAGTTGACTCGTGGGAGCTTGCCTATAGATGGATATGATTCAATCTGATAGTGCCAAAAAGATAGAAAGTATCGGGCTCGAAAGAGAATCCCGAAAAGGTGGAAAACCCCACTTATGGGGTGTCCTGATCAAGCCCATTAGGGAGTTGATCAGGATCGGCCATAAGAGTAGGGTGGGCCGGCCAGGCCGAGCCCATTCGTGGGCTTAAGTGGCCGGCCATACACTAATTAGGGGAAACCCTAATTTTACTCAGAAAGAGTTCTGACGTGTTTATCTTTTCTGGGACTCTTATGGAAACCTAATTGGACCCAAATTCTAATTAGGATTTCTCTATATAGGGTCATTAGATAACAGAAAAAGGGTTGGATTTTTCTCAAGAGAAAACAATTTCTCTCACAATATACAGCTAAGTGGAGAGAGAGGGTTTTAGAGAAAAAGGTCCCAATCTATCTATGGAATAAAAAAGAAGAATGGTTCTTCTTCTCAAACTTGAATGGAGTTCTAGCGGACAACAAAGAAGGGAGATCGAGTTATTCAATCGGGTGTCTCAAGTAGAGGATCGACAATTGGAGCTCTCATCTTCTTCGGGATAAAGTTATTGGAATCTAGTTCGTGAGAAAATCCAGTTATTCTTCTTTCAGTTTCTAGTTCATTATTAGTTCATCCATATGATCCTGGATAACTAGTGTTAATCATATGATGATTGAGATTTCGCTTACAACATTAGTTAGATGATTATGTGTATTAGATACATACAAAACCCAACACTCCCAACAGACGCGCGTCTGGGTTGCTCCTAGTAATCCAAGCACGTCTGGGACTTGGTCCGAGATGTCTGGAAGCTTCCACCAGACACATTAGGATGCGTCTGGGGTGCCCTAAGCATCTCGGTCTTAGATCAGATGACCTAAGGCCTCGATCTAGGGCCAGACGCATCTAGGATGCGTCTGGGACGGCCTAGGGAGTCTCGGACTTGGCTCGAGACATCCTATAAGGCCCGACCTTAGGCCAGACGCTTCTAAAATGCATCTGGGCCTAGGCTAACGTCCTGGCCAAAGGCCAGGACGCGTCCTATGCCTAGGCCGAGACCGAGATGGGTCTAGACGCGTCTGGTCTCGGCCAAAACGTGCTAGGCACGACCCAAAGCTCACGGCCTTGAGCCGAACCGAGCATGGGCCGGACCTATGCACCACCTGAATCTCTTTTGGGCCGGACCATCATGATTGGGCCTTGACCTTAAGGTCTTAGGCCTTGACCTATTATTGTCCCGGGTTATTCCGAATTTGAGTTAGGACCATGGGTCGAAGTTTTATGGGTCTTGACCCGAGTTGGAGTTTTTTTTGACGAAAGTCTATACTTTTCTTTCGGTCCCACCCAAATATTATAGAAATTGTTTTGGGTCACTTGAAGACTGCGCCTCGTGGAAGGAAAACCAGTAGGCCCTCATGTTCGGCAAATGATTGAACTCATTGTTAAACTAGGAGAGCTAGGTTATCCGATTAGCCTAGAGCTTATTGCGATATCATCCTTCATTCACGTCATAAAGGGTTTAATCTATTCTGAATGAACTACGACATGAATGGATGGATCAAGCCCTTAGAGGAGCTTCATGAAATGCTTCAAGCATCCGAGGAATTTATAAAAAAAAGGTGGAAGCGAAGAATAAGATTCTTGTGGTTCAAGAGAACAAAAGGCAGAAGTCGAAACTTGCGTTCAAAGGAAAAGGCAAGAATGCTAAATACAAGAACAAAGTTTTCCTCTCTGATGCTAAATGTTTCTACTGCGATGGCAAGAGCCATTGGAAAAAAAACTGCCTTAAGTTCTTGGAAGACACGAAGAATGGAACAGTAGCTTCCACTTCAGGTATTGGCGATTAATTTATCAAATACTAAAAATTTCCCAAATTGGTATGAGATACCTAATGCCCTATCATTGTGAATGTACAGGAGCAGCTGGGAACTAAGTATTTGGCGAAAGGAGAAGACACCCAAGAAGGAGCAGAAGCCAAGACTGTTAAGGATGCTGAAAGAGATCGGAATCGTCTCTAGGCACTAGTCTAGATTAATTTGTTTTTCTAATTAGACATCATCTCTGTATCAAGTACTACGGAGAATCAATAAAAGAGTTTAGTTCTTAATTGAGATGTCTTAAAAGTGCTAAATTAACAACATATACTAAAAGGATTCTAAACTTGGTTATACCAATAAAAGAGACACAGTACATAAGGATGAGGCTCATACAATGGGATCATCCCAATGACAAAGGGATGAGGAAAGTGTTTCCAACATATCCAAGAAAGCTTGAGAAGTGAAGAATCGAATTGACAAGAAAGAAAGTCTTGAGTCAAATACAGATGTTGATCGTCGCTTCTAGCCTATCCGAGTTGGAACGCCCAAAAGGATATAAATTGAAGAGTATGAATCAAGCTCTGTTCTCCGTTAAACACTATGTCTAGACACAGCTTCGTACACATAACTGAAATTTTTTCAAAAGCTAAAAGGCCATGTACGAAGAATACAAGGCATAAATTAGCAAATCTGACGCAATTTCTTTAGAAGAAATTTGGGCTTCACACAACCAATCAAGAGAACAAAGTGTTTGTTGCTCGTGATGGTATCCTCCTAATAATTAGCTCCAAAAGGAATAATTACTTACGTAGGATAAGTGGGAGGAAAAGTCGAATGCTTTGACAAGAGCAACAAAACTGTTATAGAATAGTGGGAGGAAAAGGGCAAGCACCTACCACCCAAGACGAATGAGATTCGTCAGAGAACTGTCAAGTAGTTGAAAGTTACTTAAAAGAAGATATCTCAAGTGTTAAAAGTATCTCGTTTCTCATAAGCCTTGAAGGTCATTACTACTTATGTAACAAGCTGAGATGATTAGTTTTCAAGGAAGAAAACTGAGAAGGATGGAAACATTGGAGTTTCCCAAAACTAGACGAAGAAGATTAAGATCGTGGTTTCATACCAAGAGACTATGAACGAGATCTTACATCAGTCTATGTTTAAGTCCATAACTAACACAAGGAAGTAAAAAATCGTAACAGGTAACTGACTTTAGTGAGTAGTAAACAAGCATGCTCCAGAGATCCATCAAGGGATGGAGCAGGGAAGAGTTACAATCTTCGATTCTAAAGAAGAAATCAATGACGTTTGATTCCTAGAGAATGAAGAAAATCTTGAATCTCAGGATTTCAAAAAGGTTAATGGGAGAAACGCTGTTCAGGTTCAGTGTTTAGTGTACACACCAGAATTGAGAACAACATAGGGATGTTGGAATCAGTTAAGGAAGGACCACAAAGGATGAAATGCTTTGGGCATCAAACATCTATGAGCATAGTTAAAAATATGATAGGACTAAGATAAGAAAAATTGGGATTCTTAATAGTCCAAATACGAAAGACTCTAAAAGAGACATTCGACCCAAACCTCATGGCCCATAGCTAGGCAAGACTCAGAGTCGGGGACCCTGATGAGCAAGCACGCATGAGGAAGATTTTTATTCTATGAGCATAAGATTGGTCATGTGAGACATGCTTTAGCCTTTGCCCAAGACCTCTCTAATACTGGAGTATTGAGAGGTGTAAACATCCGAACTCAGATAAATTAATGTGAAACCACAACTAACATCTTAAAAGGCTTGTAGAATTGCTTGGATGAGTTAGAGTGGAGAAAGTTGAACATGTTAATGCAAACTTCTAGACATGGAAGGAAAGTAGGCTGAAAGTATTTCTAGCCGGGAACTATTGCAGACTCTACAAAACGAAAGAATGGAAGCCTTAAGTCAGGTAAAGGGTTACTAGAAACTAGCAAAGGAATCGACCTTCGATTAGTTGATAATAAACAAGGTTTAATCGGACTAGATACGTGGTTAACTAAACTGTGACCTAAGACAAAAGTATGAGAACCATACAATATGTCCAAGGCATAAGGTAATGTCGAAAATAACCTTGACTAGTAAATTGAGTATGTAAAAGGAGTTTTACGGAAGAGGCTCAAATTTACAAACTCCCGTTATCATAAATAAGTTAGTTATTTCGCAATCGTCTAAATTTAGTTTAGTATTTAAACGACAGCCCACGGATAATAAGACATTCCAAATAGGTTTGTCAGATATGTGATCTGATGAATGGAGCCCTATTAAATGAACTTGGAATATTTCATTATCATCTCCCTAGTCCAGGTCATTGCATGGACAACAATGACTCAGGAAGACTAGCACGTAGGTCGATGAGGTAGCACATTTGAATGGGCTATAAGAATAGGAGTATTCGATCGACTACGTGGGTGTACTATTAGGATATACACTAGATAATCCTCAAATGAGAAGTACATCATTCGTGATGAACGTTAAACGCTTCTCATCGACAAGATTTGAGAGATTCCTCAAAACATGAGTGCCCCGCTCATCTTATGTAAGGAATGTTCGACTTTGGTTCCGCCAAAAGTCGTGTCGTATAAGGAGGTTATAAAAGCAGATACTGGGAAAGACATGATAGACATGAAGCTGAGTGGGAGCACAAGAATGGATTGTGTCATCCTTATTATTGGGTTTAGTATGTATCTAATACTCTAACTAATGTCGTGAGCGGAATCCTAAACATCTAATGTTTAACACTTATTAACTAGGATCATATACAAGAACTAATAAGAACTAGAAGCGGGAAAAACTAACCTTACACGCAATTTTTCCCTCGAACCTTTCCAATCTCATGTGAAGATCAAGAGCTCCAATTTTCGCTATTCTACTTGAGACACCGAGTAGGTTAACTTGATTTCCCTTCCTTAATGTCTGCTAGAACTTAATGGAAGGTTGAGAAAAACCTTTCTTCTTGACTGGATAGATAGAATGGGAGCTTTTTCTCTAAAACCCTCTCTCTCCAATAGTTGTCTGAAGAGAGTGATTTTCTTCTGAGAAAATTCCACACCTTCTCTGAACCCTGACTGGTCCTTATATAGGGAATTCCTAGTAAGAGTTTCACGCAAACAAGGATTCCTAAAGACCCTCAGAAAAGATAATAACCTTATCTTCCCTTAATACCCTTTTAAGGGAATCAGGGTTTCCCCTAAGTGTGGTCGTCCAAACCAGCCCCTTATGGGCTTGGCCAGCCCACTTATGTTGGTCGGCCATCTTATGGCCGACCCTTATGAGCCTTCTTCCGGGCTTATCTTTTAAGCCCGATTTATTCTATCTTTGTTCTGAATCTCCATTCTAACCTTTTTGGCTTATTTAGTTGGATCCAATTCATCTTTTGCCTGGCTCCTACTAGTCAAATCTCTCCAATCAAGCTACCCTCTTATGTGTAACCCGTTGTAGGATCCGGTTTATGTTAGCCGTGAATTACAAAAGTAATCTGACGATCGTAAGCGGTTTCTAGCAAAGCATTGCGACCCCTAATTGGATCGGACTGGATGATCTTCATGATTAATTCACTGTTATCGTAGCTAAAAAATTGATCGCATTATTACCTTGGTCGTAGGACACTCCTTCAGAAGGACATCTCCTTTTGACCGAACGGATATATCCTTTAGTCACCCACTTGTCCTTGGAACAAGTGCAATGCTTGATTCCCGTGTCTCTTCGCATCTCATTTGATACGTCATACCTTTCAGACTTTCTTGATCTGGAAAACAACTGACCTAGCGAATGATTAACTTTTAATCCATTTGAGTGCGGCCACACATTTTCAGCTGCTTCTCCTCAAGTGGCCCGGAGATACTAATCCTAACCTAGTTAGAAGGACATAATCCGGTCTCGTGCTCCCACTTAACTTCATGTCTATCATGTCATTCCTGGGAATCCGCTTTTATAACCTCTTTTTACGGCAGGACGTTTGGCGGTACCAAAGTTTGACATTCTTTACATAAGATGAGTGGAGCATTCATGTTTATGGAATCTTCTCAATCTTGCCTAAGAGAGTTCATGACGCATTTCATTACTCATTGAACAACTCTCATGTTGGGTTATCTAGTGTATATTCTCAATCATACACCCATGTAATTGACCAGAATTCCCAGGTCTTATAGCCCTTGAAACTGCGTTGTAGGTCAATCTCACATGCTAGTCTTCTTGAGTCATAGTTGTCCACTTCAACAACCTGGACTAGTGACATTTATGATGAATCTATTTTAAGTTCACTTGTAGGGTTTCTTTTACCAGATCAAGTATCTGATAAGCCTACTTAGAATGCTTCATCATATTTGGACTGCCGTTTAAATACTAAACCATGATTTATCGACGAAATAATAATTTATTTCTTTTATTGAATGCAGGTAATTAATTACATAAAAATCTTTTATTAATCTAATTACAGACTAACCATTCTTCGATGCGCTTTATACCAATGCCCCTCATATGACTCTCATGTTTGGGATGAGGTAGTGGTTTAGTTAACGGATCTGTTAAGTTTTGATCCGTATGAACTTTACAAATGACCACATCTTTGCACTCTATGATCTCCCTTATCACGTGGTACTTCCTTTGGATGTCTTAGGATTTCTGGTGTGCTCTTGGTTCCTTAGCTTGGGCAATAACTCCATTGTTGTCACAATATAACGCTATCCCCTTTTGAACGCTAGGAACGACTCCCAGTTCCATGATGAACTTCTTTATTCAAACTCCTTCCTTGGCTGCTTCTGAAGCAGCTAAGTATCCTGCTTCTGTGGTGGAGTCTGCTACAGTGCTCTGTTTTGAGCTCTTCCAACTTACTGCTCCTCCCTTTAGACAATAGACATAACCCGACTGTGATCAGAAATCATCTTTGTTCGTTTAGAAGCTTGCATCCACATGGTCTTCCACGATTAGTTCTTTCTTTCCGCCATACACCAGGAAGTGATCATGTTTTCTTCTCAAGTACTTCGAGATATTCTTTGCTGCGATCCAGTGTGTTTCACCTGGATTAGATTGGTAATGACTACACATACTCAAAGCATATGAGAAGTCTGGGCGAGTGCAGGTCATGGCGTACATGATAGATCCTGTAGCCGAGGCATAAGGCACCTTAGTCATGTATGCTTGCTCATCACGATATTTGGAATTTTGAGTCTTGCTAAGCACCGTACCATGTGACATGGGTAGAAATCCTCTCCTAGAGTCTTTCATTTGAAACCTTCCAAGGATCTTATCTATATAAGTTTCTTGACTGAGTCCAATCACCCTTTTGATCTATCTCTATAGATCTTGATGCCCAAAATATACTCTGCATCTCCTAGGTCTGTCATTGAGAAACACTTCCATAGCCATTCCATTACGAATTCTAACATCGGAATGTTGTTTCCAATGAGTAGTATGTCATGTACATACAGGACCAAGAAAACTAGGTCGCTACCACTAACCTTCTTGTATACACAAGATTCATCCGTGTTCTTCAAAAACCCAAACTCTTTGATTCTCTCGTCGAACAGAAGATTCCAGCTCTTGCTTTCCTGTTTCAATCCATAAATGGATCTTTGATGCTTGCAAACCTTTCCAGTATATCTGGTGTCTATAAACCCTTCAGGTTGTGTCATGTACACATCCTCTTCCAGATTTCCATTTGGGAAGGCGGTTTTGACATCCATTTGCCAAATCTCATAATCATAATGAGTGGCTATTGCTAAAATAGTCCTGATGGATTTAAGCATCGCAACAGGGGAAAAGGTTTAATCATAGTCTATACCATGAACCTTCTTGTGACCTTTTGCAACGAGTCTAGCTTTGAAAACGCTAACGTTTGCATCCTTGTCTGTTTTCATCTTGAAAATCCATTTGCAACCTATAGGTGTTACTTCATCGGGCAAATCGACCAAGTTCCAAACTTGATTCTCAGACATGGATTCCATTTCGGATTTCATGGATCCTAGCCATTTTTCGGAGTCTGGGCTCGTCATAGCTTCTTTGTAGGTGTTAGGTTCATTATCTTCAACTAACAGCAGGTCTGTTATTTGAGGTAATTCAATTAGCCTTTGTGACCTACGCGGGGCTTGAACAACATGTGGGACACTCTCAACTTCTTGATGGTTCTCCTGTGAATCTAATTCGCTTTGCGCGGGAGGCTATGTGAGATCCATCATCTCTTCCTCTCCTTCCATTTCTATTGGCTCTGAATAGTTAGGGATCGCGACTATTGACATTGGTACACCATTGTCAATTTGTTGCTTATATCGAATTTCTTCGATTTCTATATTTCTCCCACTTGTCTTCTTGGAAAGGAATTCCTTTTCAAAGAAGACACCATCACGAGCAACAAACACTTTGTTCTCTGATGGGTTGTAGAAATAATAACCCCTTGTCTCTTTTGGATACCCCATAAAGAGACATTTGTCTGATTTGGGTGTTAGTTTATCTCCTTGTAAATGTTTTACGTAAACATCGCAACCTCAGACCTTAAGAAAAGACAATTTTGGAACCTTTCTAAACCATAACTTATATGGCGTCTTTTCCACAGCTTTAGACGAATGTCGGTTTAGTGTGAAAGCAGCCGTTTCAAGAGCATATCCCCAGAAAGAGGTTGGAAGACCGGCTATGTTCATCATGATTGGACCATGTCTAAAAAGGTTCGGTTTCTTCTTTCGCACGCACCATTAATCTGAGGTGTTCCTGGTGGAGTGAGTTGGGATACTATTCCATAACTCCTAAGATGATCCTCAAACTCTTGACTCAAATATTCACCACCTCGATCTGATCGAATGACTTTTATTTTCTTGCCAAGTTGATTCTCTACTTCATTTTGAGATTGTTTGAACAATTCAAACGATTCTAACTAATGCTTCATTAAACATATGTAACCATATCTTGTGAAGTCATTAGTAAACGTGATGAAGTACCCAAAATCACCTCTCGCTAGTGTACTCATAGGTCTGCATACATCAGTATGTATCAGTCCTAATGGTTCACTAACTCGATCACCTTTCCCTTTGAAGAGTGAACGTGTCATTTTCCCCATTAAACATGACTCGCATGTATCGTATGATTCTAAATCACAAGAACCCAGAAGTCCATTTGCATGAAGCTTCTGCATACGTTCATGTTAATGTGACCTAAACGACAATGTCTGGGATACCCTTGGTTTGAATCATGAGTACGACGCCGTTTCATGTCTATGTTCAGGATTTCATCTTTTATGTTTGTAACATAAATACCGTTACAGAGTTTAGCACTGGTATAGAACATCTCACCTTTGCATAGAGAACAAAGTTTGTTTTTTATTACTAGACGATATCCCTCTTTATTCAGTACGGACACAGAGATGATGTTCCTTGAAATAGATGGTACATAATAGCAATTATGTAACACTAATATCAATCCTGTGTCTAAACTGAGATTATAGGTTCCTACGGCTACAGCAGCAACTCTTGCCTTGTTTGCAACTCGTAGAACCATCTCACTCTTTGTCAGATACCGTATTCCCTTTAGCCCATCTAAATTTGATATTACGTGAGCTCCACACTCGGTATCAAATACCCATGAGGGGGAATCAGCCATATCTGCCAAATTTACCTTTATAACATAGGCACTTATTTCCTGGTCACTTACTGGTTTCTCTCCTACGCTTTCTTCGTTCGAAGTCTCGAGACCACTTCTCAAGTCCTTCTCTCAATCTAGAAAATTGTATAGATTCATTTCTCCCGTTGGAAAGAATGAACCTAAATCTGAACTAATACTACTTGCCATCTCTACACTATATGAAACAAAAAAAGGGTTTTGCTAAGTAATACATTCAATGTTCGCAAAACAGCGTTCTGCCATATTATCCTATAAAACCCGTCCCCTTTTGAATAATATGATTCCAAGATCCCATTTCTTCGAAATTAAGCGTACTAGGGCACTGCCCTCAACTTCTTCGTCCTGGGTGAGTAAACTCTTACTGATCATACTTCTATGACTCTTGGTTCATGAGTTTCACATTTGAGTGTCAAACTCATCCTTTGCCTCGAAATCCAAAACCCTTTTTCTGACTCGTTGAGAATAACCATTTAGACATGTAGACCTCTTCATAGATCTACCCGTACTATCCCGAGGTAAAAGACGGCACCTTGCGGAGGCAGACTCACCATCGATGAACAAGGGCTCAGCAGGTGTCTTAATCTGGGTAAACTTTACTCAAAATTCCTTTTTGGGGACTTTTACATATTTTATCAAGTATGCGTTACTATGAACTCTAACATAACCATTCATGACTTAATACGTATAGTTTATGTGAGTTTGCGTAAGGAATTAATTAGTTCCTAGTATGACCCTAAAAGATCTATTCTTTTAGGTTGCCTCTTGTTCGCCTATGGTTCGTTTGAATTTCCGTCCTTGAACCTCCATTAATTACTCCCACTTGAACCATGATCCCATCGTTTGGTTCATCAATGGATTCTACGACCCTCTACTCTAAGTATTATTCGGGCACATACTCACTTGTGTTTAGAAACAAGAGTTGATAACTTATCTAAAAGCAACACTATTCTACGCATTCACATATACATACATACAAAATATGACATTCATAATATAAAGTATGTATCCTAGATTCGTTTCTAAGTTCGTTATCTATCATACAGCTATTTGTGGGAATTGTGACATCTCTATGCCTAACGGGCTTCTAGGTCTATTTTCGTAAAATATGGACTAATGGCACGTTATGTTTCTTCCTTAATGATTTCTAAAATCGATTCAAGGAAAACTCCGTTTGGGCCCTCAGATGGCCCGGGTCAAAATCGAAAAAATTTGTAGAAGTCGGAAGAAGAAGTGTCAAGACCTCCCACCCGGATTAAGGCCCAAGTCATACTCGAAAGCCCCAAGTCAAACTTGGTCAACATGCCCTTTGACTAGTCTGGGTTGCCCCGTGACAAGTCTCGAACAATGGCCTAGCACTGGCCGGACTGAGACGACAAGTTCCAAACGTGTCGGTTCCATAGGTCTGGGCGCGTCCTGGCCCTATGCCAAACGCGTCCCGTAGCCTTAAACGCGTCCAAGACGTGTCTGACCGAGTTGATGTCGTGTGGGCCCTAGGCCGAGATGTTCCAGACGTGCCAGACGCGTCCTAGACGCGTCTCGACACGCTCCGTCCTAGTCTCGGCCTTAGACAGAGACTAACTGGGATTCCAGACGCGTCTTGTACGCGGTTGGTGTAGGGAATTAAACCCTTATACTAGTGTTTATAGCGGATAACGACATCTAATGTCTAACACTAGTATCCCCAAGATCATCATGCAAAACTAGTAATTAAACTAATGGAGATAGTAGATTACCTTAATCGCTTTTCCCTCGAACTAGTTGAATTGATTAAAGAAGACCGAGAGCTTCAAACGTAGCTCCTCTACTTGGGACACCGAATAGTGTATTTAATCTCCCTCCTTGAAAGCTCGCTAGCACTCCAATGGTGGTTTGATAATAAGAAGACCTTCTTCTTGCTTGACTAGAAGATAGCTTGGGAATTAGCTCACTTTCTCCTCTCTACTTGATGTGGTAGAGTAAGAAAGCTTAGAGAGAAATTCCACCCCTTATTCTCTAACCTAATAGTGTTTATATAGAACCCTAATAAGAATCCACCTCCTTTTAGGTTTCCTAAAACACCCTTTAGAATAAGATTTAGGGAAATAGTCGAAAATAGCAACTAGTTGGTATTTTCTCAATTCCCTAAGGAGATGACGTCCAAACCCAGCCAAAATTGTCATATTTAATTTTCATAACATAAGGAAATGTCCCTCCAAAAATCAGCCCAATCCGAGCCCTAAAAGTGCCCGAATCGGCCTAGGCCCAAAACCCTTATTTCGGGTCTTTTTCCTATCTTTTGCCCAAATTCTATTTAGGCCTGTGAGATATGTTTATGGGACATTCCCAATGTTATATCACACTTCCACTAGTCATATCATCCGATTAAATACCCATTCTTATGTGTAACCCGATGTAGGATCCGATCGAAGTTAGCCGCGAATTACTTCGTAATTCGACGATCGTAGTTGGTTTCTAGCTAAACGCTACGACCCCTAAATCAATCGGACTTGATGATCTTCTTCATCAATTGTCCTAGCCGACATATTGCTCGCATTGCCATCTTGGTCGAAGGACATCTCCTTCAACTCCTTCAGTTGGGATGTCCGAGACTTCCGTGTCTTAGACTCCCAGTTCGGTTCGGACTGGGATTACCCAGTCGCTATTCCCGTTTCTCGGGAATAGCTTCCCGAAATGCTCGGACCGGCCAGACGCGTCCTGGCTGGTCCGGGATGTGCAGTTTTTATTTTTAAAAATAGAAACTGCCGTTCCAGTCCTTTTTCTTCTTCTCCAAAACGATTTTTGCTGCTGTTTTTTATTGTTCAATCAACTTTTCATCTCTCATTCGAAAACTATCTTCAAAATCAAAGAATTTTAAAGTTTTATGCATTGAAATCCTTTCAATTTCTACCTGATTATGTTCAAAACTAATTTAAACTAATCGAATTTATGCTTAAATCTCTTATTCAAACATCAACATCTAATCAATCAAGTTCGAATCTAATTCGTCTAGTCAAAGCTAGTTCGTGCAACTGACTCGTGATGCCACTATTGGATTTTGTATGAATCTAACACTCTAACTAATGTTGTAAGCAGAATCTCAAACATCTAATGTTTAACACTAGTTAACCAGGATCATATGCAAGAACTAATAAGAACTAGAATCGGGAAAAACTATCCTTAAACGCAATTTTTCCCTCGAACCTTTCCAATCATTTGTGAAGATCAAGAGCTCCAAAATTGTCGCTCCTCTACTTGAGACACCGAGTAGGTTAACTTGATCTCCCTTCCTTAATGTCTGTTATAACTTAATTGAAGGTTGAGAAGAACCTTTCTTCTTGAGTAGATAGATAGAATGGGAGCTTTTTTTCTAAAACCCTCTATCTCCAATAGTTGTTTGAAGAGAGTGATTTTCTTCTGAGAAAATTCCACACCTTCTCTGAACCCTGACTGGTCCTTATATAGGGAATTCCTAGTAAGAGTTTCACTCAAACAAGGATTCCTAAAGACCCTCAGAAAAGGTAATAACCCTATCTTCCCTTAATACCCTTTTAAGGGAATTAGGGTTTCCCCTAAGTGTGGCCATCTAAACCAGCCCCTTATGGCTTGTCTTTTGACGACCCACTTATGTTGGTCGGCCATCTTATGGCCGGCCCTCATGAGCCTTCTTTCGGACTTCTCTTTTAAGTCCGGTTTATTCTATCTTTGTTTTGAATCTCTATCAGAATCTTTTGTGCTTATTTTGTTGGATCCAATCCATCTTTAGTCTGGCTCCCACTAATCAAACCTCTCCGGTCAAGCTTTACCTCTTATGTGTAACCCATTGTAGGATCCGGTCTATGTTAGGCGCGAATTACCGAAGTAATCTGACGATCGTAAGCGGCTTTTAGCAAAGCATTGCAACCCCTAATTGGACCGGACTGGATGATGTTCATGATTTATTCATCGTTATCCTAGCTGACAAATTGATCGCATTGTTACCTTGGTCGAAGGACACTCCTTCAGAAGGACACCTCCTTCAGGGGCAGAACGGATATATCCTTCACTAATTACATTAGGAAAACGTGTCTCAAGGCCGCTTGATGAGTAGCAACTGAAAATGCGTGGTTGCGCTCAAATGGATTAAAGTTAACCATTTGTCTTTGACAGTTGTACACGGGATCAAGAAAGTCTGAAAGATGTGACGTATCAGATGGGATACATATTGACACGGGAATCGAGCATTGCACTTGTTCTAAGTACAAGAGGGAGTCTGAAGGAGACGTCCTTCGACCAAAGATCTAATGTGAGCAATTTGTCGGATAGGACAATTGATGAAGAAGGTCATCAAGTCCGGACGATTTAGGGGTCTTAGTGTTTAGCTAGAAACCAACTACGATCGTCGAATTACGAAGTAATTCGCGACTAACTTCGATTGGATCCTACACCGGGTTATACATAAGAATGTATATTTGACCGAATGATATGACTAGAGGAACGAGACATAAAATTATGGGTTAGACCCATAAATATGTCCAATAGGCCGAAGGTAAAGATAGTACAAAAGTCCCAAAAGAAGGGTATTTGGGATGGGCACCAAAGGAGGTGATTTGGGACACGGTCTAGATGGGCTTAATATGGCCGACCAATAATAAGGAAATCAAGAAATAGAAACTAGTTTCTATTTTTGACTATTTCCTTAATCTTATTCAAAGGGACTTTTTGAGAAACCTAATTAGGGTGGGACTCTAACTTAAGGTTCTATATAATGTCTCTTAGGGATTTGAATAAGGTGTGGAATTTCGCAATAAGCTTTCTTACTCTACAAAATCAAGTAGAGAGAGAAAGTGAGCTAATTCCCAAGCTACCTAACTAGTCTTAAAGAAGAAGTGTTATTCTAATCAAACCACCATTGGAGTTTTAGCTAGCTACAAGGTAGGAGATCAAATTGATCATTCGGGTGTCTTGAGTAGAGGAGAAGCACTTGGAGCTCTTGGTCTTCACATTCGATTGGAAAGTTTCGAGGGAAAACTAGCGATTAAGGTAATCCTATACTCTTACTTAATTATTAGCTTATGCAGGATGATCTTGGGACCTACTAGTGTTAGACATGAGATGTCTGAGATTCCGCTTAGAACACTACGTGACACCACAACCCTACAATTCCAAAGGGGGGGCAAGGAATTAAATTGGATTATTTCATGGAAATAGGTTCTCTAGGAATTAAAGCCATAAAATTATACTTCGCACCAAGCGGTGGAAACACCTATTTCCACGGAAATTCTTTTATTTTCGTGGAAATAGGTGATATCAAACACACCCTAAATTCTTTTATCTAGCTCTGAAGCGTATATTAGTCAAATGCTTTTATTATGGTGGAACAAAAGTAGACAAAAATGATTAGTCAAGTAATATTCATGTCTACTTCTAAACCAAGTAACTTAACTTTGAAATCAAAAGTAAAAAAAAAAAAAAAAAAAACTTTAAAATAAAGCCAAATTTTAACTTAAGTGAAGTCGAAATTTTTCTTTACCAAACTAACTAATTTTTTGTAAATGAATAATCATGATACTTCAACCATTACTAGACTTTGGCACTCAAGATACCAATAGCTACCAATCCTTAAAAAAAGTTAAAACAAACAAAGAATCTTTTAACAATATATCATGACCGAAATTTGTAATATTTGTTACTGAAGGATTTTTTTTTTTTTTTTGATTAAATACGGAAGCAGTATTGTATAACCGAAAAATGAGATAACCAAAAAGTTTTTTCAGGAAAAAACATTCTTAGAATGTATAAAAACTTCTTAGGATGTATAAAAGCTTCTAAGTCATTATGTATAATCACCAAAGTCGATTTGCTGCTTGGTCATTTGTTTCTCTCTATTTATTCTAGTATATTCTTTCTTTTCCGACCTTTTCATGTTTTTTACTTCTAGCCTTTGAAATGCCTTTTGGGGAGGATTTCAACTGTTCCATCTCTTTCATCTTTTCTTATTAAAAGAGAAACAATCTTAATTGTTAAGGAATCACAAATTGTTAGGGTAAAAGTGAAGTGAGGAATCACTAGGTGCTACAAACTAGCATTAACTTTCTCAATATTTTCTTCAACCACTAAAATGGTATCTATCATGGTGTGTTTTACCAACCAGAGGAAAGATTAGACAACCTCTCCAATTGTTGTTTTCCATTTTAATCTAAAACATTTATTAAACTTCATCATTTTACTCT